>CAUYPK010103615.1:0-35770 GCA_963574355.1 Loris lydekkerianus
ACCCCTACATGGGGAACCCCCACACCACACCCCTTCCACAACACGGGGAACCCCCACACCACACCCCTTCCACAACATTGGGAACCCCCACACCACACCCCTTCCACAACACTGGGAACCCCCACACCACACCCCTTCCACAACATTGGGAACCCCCACACCACACCCGTTCCACAACACGGGGAACCCCCACACCACACCCCTTCCACAACACGGGGAACCCCCACACCACACCGCTTCCACAACACGGGGAACCCCCACACCACACCCCTTCCACAACACTGGGAACCTCCACACCACACCCCTTCCACAACACTGGGAACCAACACGATCACTCACTCCAGACGACACTTGTAGCCAGGTTGCTGAGAGGGGGAAGGAGAGATGGTGTGGGTAGCTGGAGAGGTTGTGAGGCTGACAGAGGGTTTTCTTTTAAGAAGAAAATCTGAACACACGAATTGCACGCTGACTTGAGATGATAGATGTGCGGAGGAGAGATTGATGATGCCAGTGGGAGGAGCGGTTCATGAGATGGGAGATGAGATGGATTCAGGGCACAGAGGGGTTGACCTTTGACAGGAGCTGAGCAAATCCTCCGGTACCCGAGGGGAGCTGAGGAAAAGGGCACAGAGTGGTGAAAGATGAAGGAGCACCTGTCAGCTGGCTTCTGTGCTCTCAGTCAGGGATGAACCAAGATAATCATCTCAAACCGGGCTGGGGAGAAGGGCCTGTAAAAGGACCGAGGAGAGAAGAGAGGCACGAAATGGCTATTCTGGGGGTGGAGGTGCCCAGGAAACACAGGAGGCGGCGAGATAGGAAGCAAAGAGAGACGGACAGTTCAATAGCCTTAAATTTCACGGATGCTGTCATTGTCTCTCAAATCTTTCATGGTTTTTGTTCTATGAAATTTTCATTATAAATCTGCAGAAAGAAGGGGAAAACTGCTCTTTTCCCCATTACTGCCGCCCTGGCAGGAGGAGGAACACATTTGGAAGTGATGTGCCAGTAAATCTGAAGAATTCCAGGCAGATGGCTTGGGATTGTGGAAAGAGAAATATAACCTGGGTTTCTTACTGTAGAAACTTTGTGGTTTTTCCTTTGTTTTCATCAAGATCCATCTGTTGCTCTTTCCCACATCTCTTAAAGAGAAACACGGAATGAGAAATGATCCCGGGTGAGATTTAATCTACCTGCATTAAAGCCCTTCCTTTTCCTGAGGAATGGGGAGCCCAGAGAGAGAGAGTTAATGCAGTGCTTCTTGAACTGGGGGGCTTGTTAAACCACACATTGCCGCCCCCGCCCCGATTCTGATTCAGTAGGTCTGGGTGGGGGGATAGAATGTGCATTCTGACGGTTCCCAGGTGACGCTGATGCTGCTGGTCAGGCAACCACGCTCAGAGGAACAAGTCAGGTGAGGGAAAGGCCTTAGAGCTTGGCTAGTTCACCACATCAGGTGGCCGAGGGTTTCCCCGTATCTCACAGAGCAAGGACTAGGCAGAAGATCAAGTCCACTGAAATCCCAGAAGATTCCAGATACAAATCCTCAAACCCAGCTGCTACTGTCAGACTTCTTATTCCTCTCCCTCCCCACAAGTCATTCTGTTATTTTGTCAAAACATTGGAGGGAATAACTTCTATGAGTAATTAATACATAAAGTGCTGACTGTAAGTGAGACGCTGCTGCTCTGAGCTCTTTACACGTATTAACACATTTTATCATCACAACAGCCCAGTGAGCTAGATACGATTATTAGCACCCAGTTTATTGAGCAGAAAAATGAAGACACAGAGAGGTTAAGTAACTTCCTTGAGGTCACTCAGCTAGCAAGTGGAGCACTGAAATACATGCACAGATCAGACTAACTCCAGTACCATTTTATTTCTATATCTTCCTATCTCACAGTTAAACATGGTGAAGCTTTGGTCGGCTAGGGTTCAACAGCTTTTAACTAGGGTCCCTGGGAATACATAGGTCATTATGAAAGTTTTGAGACAGACTGAATTATGGTCCATTATTTCACTTCCAAGAAACAGTCGACAGCATCTTCTCTCATTCATCTGTGCAAGTTCAGCTTGCTTGCTTATGGGTGCTGCTGGGAGAGCTTCATGTCTTTCCCTCTGTGTGGGTTTCATGTTTCTGGATTTCTCAAAACTTTTGTAATGACCCACATATAAGATCATAAAAAAGCCCTGTTCTATTCTTTAACTGCATGACCCTTAGGCAAGACGCATACTTTATTTTGATTATTCCACCAATAAAATGATGAGTGTACTGACTTTCTGGATTTTCAAGGCACGTAGCTCTTACTGAATTTCATCCATCTCCTTCTCCTGCGCTCATCTAGAGCGGCTGTCTGAAACGGCACAGACCCATGACCCAGAACTCCCGGGACAGCTCCCTCCTCAGCCAGCCAAGAACTCTTATGCTGTGTCAGTTGCTGGTCACTGAGGATGTGAGTTTGGCTGGCAGCGAGGGCAGGAGAATAAGGAGAGGTGATCATAGAGGTCCATGTAGAAGATCGGGTATTAACTTTAGTTCCTGCCTCTGGCTGGCTGGGAGACAGTAAGCAAGTTATCTTGCCTCAACATTTGCATCTATGAAATGGGGATAATTAGGAATGTGAGGCAGATTAGCTAATTAACCATTACTAGGTACTTGATCCTAGTTGCATAACCCCAAGAGCCCCTGGAGGCTATTGTTTTTGGTGTCAGCAGTGCCTCAACAGAGTCTCAACAGAGATCTAGATGCTGAGCTAGTCCTCATAAGGACCTTCCAGGCTCACATCGCCTCACCCACCTTCCCTGCTACCTTCTAATGCTAGACACTGGCAGAGCCAGTCATTTATAAGGAGATTAAACCCTAGCCTCCTCAGGTATAGAGAAAGATTATGTCTCAGACTCATGACAACAAAAGGCAGGGTAGACTTAATTTTTATTTTAAACAAGAATTTGGACAGCCCCATGAATATTCTCCAGAGTTTTGTAAAAGTTAACTGCCATTATGACATCCCAGGTGCAACTGATCCAAAGTATCCCCTAACTAGAACATCTACTGTATTTTGCTGTGTATAGTGTGCACTTTTTTGCTCAAATTTTTGAGTGAAAAATAAAGATGTGCATTATACACGGGTAGTCCCCTTGCAGTGGAGGGCCCCAGCAGGCCTCCTGGGGTCCACCATGCCCTCCTGCCTGGGCCCACCAGGAATACAGCGTTTCAGTCCCAGAGGGATCTGGAATACAGTGGGAACAAGCCGGAGTGCCCTCTGCTGAGCACTGCGATCAGGGGAGGGACCAAAGATAGGGCTGGTGAGGCAGGCCACCGCTATGCGGAGTGAGGGCTGAGGGCCATAGCTGTGCAGAGGGACCTGCCTGGCTACCTGTAGGCTGAGCGGCCTCAGAAGCTCCTGCCCTGCTGGCATCATATGTGACCATCTTGGCCATGGCCACCAGCATGGCAGGGAGGAAAGGGCCCTAGGGAGAGTGGGAAGGGGCAGCCTTCACAGAGTGAGTGGCTGCCGGAGGTGGTGCCATCTGCACATTTCCCAGGGCAGTGTTCGCCTTCCCCAGATGTGTTAGTGGCTTCCCCAGTCACTTTCTCAAGGGACGTTTTCCTGAGAGTTTGGGCCTAAAACATGGGTATGTGTTATAGACAGGAGTGCATTTTACACAGTAAAATACAGTATTCCACGGACAAAAGAGCAGTGGAATTGCAGAATTGAAAATAACACATTTTTATGGAGAGCCAACCATGTACTGGGTATCGTAGAGGAAGTTGAAAATAAGGACTAGAGCGATAACTAGCATTTATGGAGCTCTTAGGATGTGCCAGGCACATAACTGTCACATGTCATCCGCACAGCCCTGCGAGCTAGGTGCTATTATCAGCTCCATGTCATAGACAGAGAACTTGAAACTCATCCAGGGTAAGTGTTCATGGAGGCACAGGACTTGGACCCAGGCAGTCTGACCCCGGGGCACAGAAGCACAGCCGGAGTGCTGCATTGCCTCTCTATAACAATGAGCAAGACCAAGTCCAGACCCTCCAGAAGCTGACCCTGGTGAGGGAAACAGATGCTCACCAACACATTGGCTGAGAACATAAAAGGGGCAATTACGGGGTGGCGCCTATGGCTCAGTGGGTAAGGCGCTGGCCCCATATTTATGGCAGGAAGCGGGTTCAAACCCAACCCTAGCCAAACTGCACCAAAAAAATAGCTGGGCGTTGTGCCTGTAGTCCCAGCTACTTGGGAGGCTGAGGCAAGAGTATTGCCTGAGCCCAGGACTTGGAGGTTGCTGTGAGCTGTGATACCACAGCACTCTACCAAGAGTGATAAAATGAGACTCTGTCTCTACAAAACAAGGGCAATTAATGGCAATTGGAAAGATCCAGCAAGATTTCAAAGTAGAAGTGGCATTTGAGCTGAATGTTGAAAAAAATAAGTGACATTGCAGCAGGTGGAGACAGGGAAGCATCAAGCCCAGAAAATACTGTGTCCCTGCCACCTGTGGACATCTGCCTTCTGATGTACAAAGGATGGGTGTGAGGGCTCTGAGGACTCGGATTTTACAGGCTCAGGGAGGCCGAAAGATGGGCCGTCTTTTCTTATCTCAATGAGATCTTGAGTGTCAGTATGGTCTGAACTGAGATCTCCTCAGCTCAGGTCCAGGCAAGATTTCCCCCCAGGCGAGCTTACATGGCACTGACAATTTTCTGAGACCATCAAGGTCTGAGATATCTGAGCCAAGCACCAGATGGCTTGAAAACTTGGGAGAAATGAGAAACCAAAATTGCGAAGCAACCACCCTGAGCTTCCTTTGTTCTAGCCTCCCTTGTTCTCTGGTAGAAAGATTCCCGCTCCTTCTTTACCAATAGTTTCCTTCCTATGTTACGCCTTCATCAATCTCATTGTCCTGGTGATTTCAGATGAAACGGGGCAGAGTTTCTTGAACACTAGCCCTGGTGCTCCACAGAGGGCCTCTTCCTACCCTCTGGCCATTCGTCCCCAGCTCTCTCCTCAACCCCCCTTCCTCTGCCCACCCTAGTGCTGCTGTTCCTCATGCTCCACCCCAGCCCCTGCCCCTTTCCCTTCATGCACTGTCCTTAGAAGACATTTTTGAGCATCCCCACCTGTGAGCTGTTGATGGTCAGGTTTATATCCCGAGCCCTAACCTTTTTAGTGTTAACCTCATGCCTTCTGCTGCACCCAGCAGCTCCATCTCCAGGTCCTAGGGGAATCTCAGTTCCACACATTAACTGGCTCTCTTCTCTCTTTCCTCTCCCACAAACCACTCCTTCCAATCCAGAAACATGGAAGTCATCCCAGGAGCCACCTCTGCCTCATCTACCTCTATTCTGTACCGTCCTACATACCCCTCCAATCACTTATCAAATATTAACTAGTTTCAAGCCCTAAATGCTTCTCAAATCCATTTTCCTCATGTGGATCTGTACTTTGACTCTCTATTTCAGGTCCTTATCATTCTTTACACTCTGACAGCAACTGTTTCCCAGCTGCTCTCCTTGCCTCCAGTCCTGCTGTTGACCTAAGTATGAGAACCACCCAAATTCCCCTGTTTGAGAGACTGTGAGGACATGACCACCAAGTTCCAAGGCCAGCGTAGCCCCGTGTGACTTCTCAGCCTCATCTCTCAGCATTCCCTGCCTCAAACTTCACGTTGTGATGATAATACAGGGCACCTTGCGGCTTTCCAACACATCGTGCTGGCTCATGAGTTTTATTTGATTTTATTAACTTTTCACCCTGTCTACTGTGCAGTGACATCATCATGGCTCACTTCAACCTCAAATTATCACCTTCAAGCCATCCTCTTGTCTCAGCCTCCCCAGTAGCTGGGACTACAGGCACCTGCCACCTCACCTACCTAATTTTTCTATTTTTAGTAGAGACGGGGTCTTGTTCTTGAACTCATGAGCTCAGGCAATCCACCCACCCTGGCCTCCCCGAGTGCTGGATCACAGGTGTGAGCCACCACGCCTGGCTCATTTCATTTCATTTCTTCTCCTTCTGTTCCTTCTACCTAGACTGTGCTTTCCATCCTTCTTCACTTGGATTACACTAACCTATTTTTTTTTTTTTTTTTTTTTTTGAGACAGAGGCTCACTCTGTCACCCTGGGTAGAGTGCTGTGGCATCATCATGGTTTACAGCAACTTCAAGCTCTTGAGCTCAAGTGATCCTCTTGCCTCAGCCTCCTGCGTAGCTGGGACTATAGGTGCCCGCCACAATGCCTGATTATTTTTAGAGACAGGGTCTTGTTCTTGCTCAGGCTAGTCTCAGACTCCTGAGCTCAAGCAATCCACCCACCTCGGCTTCTCTGAGTACTAGGATTACAGGTGTGAGCCCCGTGCCCAGCCCTGACTCATGTTTTCAGATGTAGTCGAGCTATTACCTGGCTGAGGAAGTGTACAGAAGCCTCAGTGCAGGGAGTGGTCCTGGGCTCACTGTATCCAGTGCTATGTCTCGTGACTTGTGAAGGGCACACTGGAATTATCTGCTTGGAAGTCTTCAGGCTCTGACCTTGACAGTCGCTTAGTCACCTTTCTCCACTGTTCAGAGCAATATCCAGCACATAATAGGTGTTCAGTTAATATTGCTGACTGGAATTTAACTCCCCAGAGCAAAGGTGCTCTGCACTTAGACTCCTAGCAGGCACTCGACAAACGTTCCAGGCTGAATGGCACTGCCACTGGCAGCTGTGATGGGGTGAGGGGAGGAGGGATCTGATCTCACAGCTCTGACCCCTGCCAGGCACAGCGGAAGCTATACACTGGCGTTCTGCTCCTCGGCAGTGTGACTCTGAGAGTGAAGTCCGCAGGAATTGCCCTCTCAGGAAATTATGTAAGAGAATAACGCTCTGGGTCTGCAGAGGATGGCAGCCCCTCTCTTGAGTCTTCCCATAATCCCAGGGTCACGACCGCCTCACTGGGAGGTGTGTATATGAATTAAGGAAATTGTGACAAAGGCAGAAGGTTTGTTAGACCAAGAGTTCCCCCTTCCCTGGGGATGGTCCTAACCAAGAGTTAGGGGATCCACATGCATCCCTGGGACAAGCTTTCGGGATCCTGCTCCCCAGTAAAGCCGCTCATTGGCCTCTTCCTGGCGGCCCCTTTGCACAAGGGAGCGGACACCTATGTGGCCACCTGTGTGGCTGCTGCAACTGCAGAGCTGGATAGCTGAGGAGGCGACCGGGGCCAACAAGAGGAGCCTCTGTTGATCCCAGTGGGTTTCTGGAGGGTGGGGGCTCTGAGTTTGAACACCCACCTCCTACTAATCCTCCAGCCAAACCAGTCAGGCTGGTTACAGTGCATTATTAGAGAGCCCACGGTTCTGTCTGGGAACAACAGAGCCACTTTCTACGTGAGTAGTGCTTCACATTGTTGGGACCAAGGCTGGAGGAATGGGGAGGCTGAGACGGGTGGGAATGGACTTGGGGTTTCCCAGGGAGATGGAGCAGGTTTTCAGCAGCCCTGCTCCTTGCAAGGGGCCTTGTGCAAATGAGTGAACTTCTCTGAGTTAGCAAACCTTCACAGGGAGTGGTGAGCACGGAGGAGATGCTACTCAAAGGCACTGCCTGCAAAAGCACTGGCCCCCCTGACGCAAGTGCTTCTCGGGGACACTCTCTCAGGGCAGGCAGGTCTGGATGGAAGCCCCCCCCCCACACACACACACACACTTGCTGCTTCTCCAGGTGTCTGATGGAGCACAGCGTCCTGCCAGGCACAGGGAGGAGAGCGCTGCCTGGGCAGCCCCCATGGCTGGTGGCATCCCCCCCCCCCCGCCACGTGACTAGTGATTTCAGATGAACCTTCAGTTTTGAGGAAATGAATTTCCTAGGTTGCCTCTGGGAAGAGATACTGTTCTCTCAGTCTCCTCAGAGACTTTTCACTATGAATCTGAGTTTTGCTTTCTTCCTGCCTTCCCACCGGACCCTTCCTCCTGCTTTTCCTCTTATAGGAAAAGACACAAGGGGACTGGAGGATGACCCTTCAAATAACCTCTAGACCCAGCAAGAGGCAGCCTTCCTAACACTGTCCTGAGCTGTGACGGACATTGGATCACCACCTATTTCAAGATGACTCTTCACTGTCCATCTCTTCTCTTCCAGGAAGGTTAAATGCTGTTCTGAGGAAAAACAGGGCGACTAGAATGTAGCTCAGAGAGGAAGCCAAAGGTAGGGGAGGGGCTTGTTTCCTTCTCCCTCTCTGGGGGGTTAGGTGGCAGCTGTGGCAGCAAAGTCTCCTGTCCAAGGAGCTCCCAGGAAAGTGAGGAACCCTATCCTTGAGCTGGGGGGCAGGGAGGGGTGTTGGTGTGAATTGTTCTGCAGTACTGAAAAATCACACCCACAGAGAAGAGTCAAAGATGGTCAACTCCTTCACCGGGAGCTGTGCCATAGGGGTTGCCTCATCCCAGTCAGTGCTTCCCTTCCATGCCACCGTGCTCCATGCCCCCACAGTGCTCAGAGCCTGACACCTCAGGGGAGCTCCCAGTCTGGTACACATGCCCCCCACCCATGCTACCCCAGAGGGGGCCTGCCCTCCATGGCAGGCCACTGACCAAACACCTCCCTCACTCAGAACATCGCCCCTGTGGCTGGGGTGCGATGTTAGAACCAGTCCAGTTAGGCCCTTTGTCTGGCAGGCTCCTCCAGCTCTGTGCTGTATCAGATAAGGACATAGGTGGGGCTCTATGGGACAGCCCAGCAGTGCTCAGCATCCCCCTCCCCCCAGACCTCACCCCTGCTCCCTTCATCTGTGAGGGCAGAGAGAAGAGTACGCTACCTCCAGAAGATGATCTGCCCCAGGGAAGCCATGGCCAGGGGAAGGCTCCTGTCGGTGGCACAGCTGGGTGCAGGGTGAGCGGAGCTGCTGCCACCTTCCCGGGTATGTGCCGTGACTCACAGGCACTTGAGGGTGCTGGCCTTAAATAGTGTGCTGAGGTGGGGGTGGTGCAGGCAGTGGGGACGGCTCAGGTATGAGGAAACAGTACGGCCAGCCACGCAGAATTTCCTGCAGGCCCAGGGGCTGCCTGCTCTCAGCCAGCCAATGAGGCCGGGGGCACAGAGCTGCCTCTGCAAGCCTGGACCTCTGCAAGAGGTGTGACGAGAAAGCATCCCAGGCCCCTGCAGTGGGGGTGGGGTTCAGCACATGTCTTTTCCTCCCGACTGTGGAAGGGAGCTCTAGAGAGGCAGATTTAACCTCAAAATAAGAAAGAACTGGAGCAACTCCGAGGGCCAGGAGGCAGGGGAAGGGGAAGCTGGGAGTCGCCATCCCTGCTGGTAGATGGTGACCAAACAGAGACCGGGCAGCACTGGGGGGGGGGGGGGGCCTCTCATGTGGGCAGTTCAGGCTGACGGACCTCAGAAAGGACACAAAGCCGAAGTGACAAAGTGACAAGACTGCTGAGTCTGTTGCTCAGGACTGAGGTGGCGATGTCCTGCTGGCTGGCAAATCCCTTCAGAGGACCAGCTCTTCCCACCTCACAGTTCTTTTTGAAACTCCAAAAAGACACTGAACATGCATTGCATGTATGGTACAGCTGCTGGAGCTGAGTGGGTTAGCAAAAATGTGTCTCTGACACATTCACCCAGCATCCAGATTGCAACTGGACGGACGCTTCTTAAGGCATAAACCTTGCTGTCTTGTGCTGTTTCCTCCACACGCCTGGATCCGAGCAGTGGGTGTGGAGACAGCAGGGGGAAGGATCTATGGAGCCAAACAGCCCACACCCTGGTCCCCAGTTAATCATGTGGCTTTGGGAACATCCCCTCACCTTTCTTCAAGGCACCTGTACTGGGCTGGAGTGCAGAATGAGCCGGAGGGGTCTGTGCGCCTTCCCTTCCCAGAGTAAGTGAAAAGCAACATCTTGCGGCCTGTAAAGCATCTCCATTGCCGGTTCGGCTCGGCCTGGGAAGCTGAGGGTGGTGGGAACAGTGGTTTCCATAATTCTGAGCAAAGGCACAGAGATTCTGCCCAACCCTGGGATGAGGCTCAGAAGAACAGCCCCAGCTCAGACCTGTAGTTCCTGTCCTCTGACCACACGTCATCACTAAGGGAAGGTCCAGGGAAGGCCCTAGAGAGGACACCAAGACTGCCCGCAGGCGTGCCTCTGAGTGAGAGAGACAGTGACTGGCGGACAGCTGTCAGGACAGCTGGAGGAGCCCACCTGCCACCAGGCCAGTGTCATCTGGCAGGGATATAGAGCTGGAAAGCATTCTGCCTCCTCTGGAGAAGCAAATAGAGAGGACCCAGGTTCTAATTACAAAAACTAAAGAGTGGTACACACAAAATAATGGAGGAAATCATTGCAGAGCAACAGACAAGCTTGTGTGTGGGTGTGTGCACGTGTGGAACACAGGAGAGCCTACTGGTGCTCTACTTCCTCCAAGCCTTGCACCCAGGATGACCGGGCTCCCGAGGTTCTGTCTTCTTCCTGCCTTCCTGCAGCATGGGCGCCCTGGCCGATCTCACCCACTGCCCTGCAGCTGCCCTCTACCTGGAGATGCCACATCTGCATCCCCTGCTCAGACTCCCAACCCTGCTCCAGCCCCTTTCCCAGTGAAGACATCTCTGCTCTGTTGTCCTGTAGGGACCAGGAAGCTAGAGCACGTCTTCTCCCACCACTGACCTCGCTGCTTTTCCCAGGCTACACCTCTGGGACACAGAGCACCAGTGCAGCACTGCACAGTCTGAACCCCAGAGTCACCCTTACCTCCTCCTCCCCTGCTCCCCACATCCCTGTGCTCCCCAGGCTCCCCAGTCTTCCTCTTTGTATTGGAACCTTAGGGCTGCCATAACAAAGTATCACAGACAGAGAATTCTCAAAGAACTAAATACGGACCTGCCATTTGACCCTACAATCCCATTACTAGGTATCTACCCAGAAGAAAAAGAAATCATTTTGCCACATTTGCACTAGAATGTTTGTTGCAGCTCAATTCACAATTGCCAAGACGTGAAACTAACTCATGAATGGATTAACAGACTGTGGTATACATATACCACGGATACTGTTCAACCATAAATAAAGCTGGAGAAGGAGGGCAGAGGGCTGGAGAGAGGGAGACTAATTAGTGGGATCTCACCCAGTGTGAGGGTGTTCAGCACACCCCCTAGTGAAGGGCTCAGGTATAACCCGAACTTTACCTTAGAAATGAAAACAACATAACCTAGACATTTGTACACTCATATCAATATGAAATAAATAAATAATTACCATGGATGGGGAGCTCAACCCACAGAAATGCCTTTTCTCACAGTTCTGGAGGCTACACATCTGGGCTAGGATGTGGGCAGGGTTCCTTCTTCTAGCAGCCTGTCTCCTCGGGCTGCAGAAACTGGCTCTTCCCTGTATCTGTAGCTGGCCTTGCATCTCTGCATGTCTGTCCTAATATCCTCTTCACGAAAGGACACTGGTCAGGCTGGATTAAGGTCCACACTGATGACCTCATTGTAACCTAATTACTTCCTTAAAGGCCCTGTCTCCAGATACAGTCACATTTTGAGGCACTCAGGGGTGAAGACTTCACCATATGAATTATTCTGGAGAGACATAATTCAGCTCATCATAATCCTATGTGCTCCGTCCCACCTCTCTAGCCCCCATATTGTTGTCCAAATTCACTCCTTCATCATCCCCCATTTGAATTAAATCACCAAGCAACCTCTCACTTCCTTGTCCTGTTCCCAGTTTGCCTCTGTCTGTCCCAATCCACTCACCTCTGCCGGAGTGCCTTTCTAAAATGCAAGCCTGCAGAGGCCACTTTCCTGCTGAGAGTGACCAGTCACTCCTCTAAGACCCATGACCTGGCTTCTGCCTGCCTCTCCAGATGTTCCCCCTGCTCACTCTGCGGTCCAGCCATGCTGAGCTGCTGGCTTGCTCTCCCCAGCCACATGCCTTTATATCTGTTGCTCTCTCTTCCTGGAATCCATCCCTGCCCTTTTCTCATTTTATATAAAAATCTTCAGGGAACGGTCCCAGTGACTTCCATCTGGCAGGTGCCATGCTCTGAGCTCCCACATGAACCTTGTGCTGACTTCCATGTTCCTAAATTGTGACCCTTGACTTGCCTGTCTCCTTTACCCGACACACCTTAAAAATGGAAAAGTTGTCTTATTATTCATCTTCGTATTGCACACCAGCACAAGGCGCACACAGGGTAAGCAACCATTAAACCTATGTTGAATAAAGGTACATTTTTCTTACACAGCACACGGTACTATTTTCTGTTTGTGCATCTGTCTTATTGCTAGTCTGTGAGCTCCTGGAAGGTAAAAATATGCCTCATTCATCTTTTTTGTCACCAGGTCCTAGCACCATGCCAGACATAAAAACCACTCAGTAGCATTTGATGGATGGATGGGCGAGCAGGGATCAACCTGGAGTGTCATCAATCAAACACTTTCTGGAGGAGCTGTCTTATGAGCGGGATTGACACTATTAGAGGCAGGAGAGAATAAGTCACATTTGATATAGAGGAAAGTCTTAGGGTTAGGACAAAAGGGAAAGCAGAGGTGTGAGACAAGCACAAAGTCTGTTTTCCTCTTGTTGATTTTGGGAAACTAACTTAATGGACCTGGAACCAAAATGTCTCCTCACAGATTTTTTAAAAATTAAACAAGCCAGTCACCTAGAGCTCTATTTTCTCATCGTGTATCTGTACATCCTCCTGGGGATCAGGCTTAGAGTTCCCCAGAATCACAGCATATCCCAGCTGTGGAAGGAAGGGCACTCACTCCCGAGTGGGGCTTTGCACTTTTCACGAAAGGCCCTGACTTCATACATAACCCTATGAAGTTTTACAAATGTGAAATTAAGTTTTGGAGATTAAGAGATTTGTTCAAGGTCAATTAACTTGACTTTCCCCAGGCCTTACTGGCTTGTGTGTATACATAGAGTCATAGTAATAAAAATAACAATTTCACTAGCTCTTGAATGGACTTCTAAGGCAGAATCCTTAGCCCATCTGCAAGTTTTACCTTTGGGAGTCTCAGGACATGATACAAAGGTTCTCAGAGAAGCAAATTGTAGAAGATTGATTCTTCCACTCAGGGCCCCTGAGAATCTTGCTTTCCCATATTTGTGCCTTTGTGCAATCCACACCCATGCTGACTCAGCTTAGCATTCATGAACGTGACACTAGCAGAGGCATAAAAAGTGCTTGTGCATTTGGGTCACCCTCTCTAGCTGCAGAGGACCCTTCTGCCACCATGTGAAAAAGCCTGTGGAGCAGGGATGGCTCCCAGCTGAGATCCCTGAGTCAACCAGCCTTACCCACTGCAGCCACATGAATGACCTCAGGTGAAGATAAGAATCACCAGGCTGAGCCCAGCCCAATTTACAGACCCACATGATCATGAACAATTAAAATGTTTACTGTTTTAATCCACTATGTTTGGGGTGGTTTGTTACATAAGCAACAGAAGACTGATGCTCTGTCCTTTCACCTTACTCTGCTTCATGTTTCTGTCTGACAGTCTCTGCGGCCACTTCAGATGACAGGTCACATCTGCTGCTGGAGCTAAGTCAACTTTAGTAAGCAAAAGCACTCTCTTGCTTCCCGGTTGGAATGGTGTCCCACAGAGTACCTGGTATGCTAAGACATGTTTTACAGACCCACACCTCTGCACACACACTAATGCCTCAGAATTTGAAAAAAATGAAAAGCCCAATTTATTGTTGAATCAGCCTGCAGGCAAGAAATGAAGAGGGAACTTCACTTACCAAAAGCAAATAGCACCTACATCTCTGTACCTTTTCATTAACATTTCAACTTTTCTCCTAAACACGAAAGAAAGCTAAGACCCTCTCTGAGAAACACTTTCTTGTTAGCAGGGATTTGGAATCCTGTAAGAGGAGGAGAGATCTTTTAACACTCAGCAGAGCTGAGAAGAGTAGACCTTGCAGTCTTAATATAGCAAACTTCAAAAGGCTAATTGGAAGGGATGCTGACAGCTAGTAAAATATTAAAGAGCTACCGTTTTGTCTGAGACCTTGACATTCTTCTGCTAGTTACTAGTGCTGCCTTATTAGGGAAGGCCTGATTGCTGCACCGCTGGCCAGGCTGGGTCCAAAGTCTGAGGCAGATGCTATCCCTCCCCTCACCCTCCCTCACCTCCAGCCAAAGCCCTCTGGCACAGATTGCTAGCGGCCCTGCCCACTGGGTCTTCAGTTTACAAATCTGTGTGGCCCCTGTGGTCATCACTAGGTTAGTATGTCTGGGCGCCTGGGTGGAATTTAATATTGCTCCCCACCCCATGTTCATAGAAGACACTGTTAATTGATGTTGGATCCCTTACCTAGTAGTCTGAGTGTGGGTCCAGACCCAGCAATTGGACATGGTCCTTGTGTGATCAGCTTGCTAGGGCTGCTGTGACAAAGTACCACGACCTGGGTGGCTCAAACCACAGACATTTATTATGCATGCTTCCAGGGACTAAAAGGTCAAAACCAAAGTGTTGGCAGGGCTGGTTCCCCTGGGCTGTGAGGCCCTGTCTACTGCAGACCCCTCCCTGGTTCCCCTGGGCTGGGAGGCCCTGTCTACTGCAGACCCCTCTCCTTGGTTCCACCCGGCTGTGAGGTTCTGTCTACTGCAGACCCCTCTCCCTGGTTCCCCTGGGCTGTGAGGCCCTGTCTACTGCAGACCCCTCTTCTTGGTTCCCCTGGGCTGTGAGGCCCTGTCTACTGCAGACCCCTCTCCCTGGTTCCCTTGGGCTGTGAGGCCCTGTCTACTGCAGACCCCTCTCCCTGGTTCCCCTGGGCTGTGAGGTCCTGTCTACTGCAGACCCCTCTTCTTGGTTCCACCGGGCTGTGAGGTCCTGTCTACTGCAGACCCCTCTTCTTGGTTCCCCTGGGCTGTGCAGCCGTCCTCTTCTTCCGTCGCTTCATATCCTCTTCCCTCTGTGCACATCTGTCTCTGTGTCCATGTTTTCCATTTTCATAAGGACACTGGTCATATTGGATTAAGACGCACCTTAATGACCTCTTTGTGATTTGATTGCCTCTGTAAAGCTTCTATTTCCAATCCAGGTCGCCTTCTGAGTTACTGGTGGGGTTAGGACTCCAATCCATGTTTTTTGGGAGGCTATAATGGACTGAATTGTTTCCCTACAATTCATATGTTAAAATCCTAACTCTGAATGTGATGATATTAGGAGGTGAGGGCTTGAGAAGTGATTAGGTTTTGAGGATAGAGCCCTGGTGTATGGGATTAGTGCCCTTATAAAAGGGACCCAGAGAGCTCTCTCACCTTCTCTCTGCCATGTGAGGAAACAACAAAAAGTCAATAGTCTGTGTCCCAGGAGAAGGCCCGCACCCGAACCCGATCTTGCTTGCACCCTGACCTTGGAATTCTAACCTCAGAACTGTTGAGAAACAAATGTTCGCTGTTAAGGCCGCCCAGCCCGTGATATTTTGTTATAGCAGTTTGTTCTTCACTCTACTGCTCTTCACTACACACATGCTTTCTGTCCTGAGCAAGATGCAGAATCTGGGGAGAAAGGCTGAGCGTGGGGCTAATTGGGCTGTGACCTGCATAACCACAGGTGGGGGGAGATGTGTGGGCCCAGCGTGTGAGACGGAATCTCTAGCCTGCTTCCGGGGGTCCCTTTTCCCAGAGCTGCACATCAGCACAAGGACAATGATGGAGGAAGCGTTGCTCCCAGACATTTGCTCTCCCTCCTTGGGGGAGGATAATACTTCCCAAGCCCACTGACACTGGGTTTGGTCAGGAGACTTGCTTTAGGGTGGGTCTTAACCCAGTGTGAACAGAAAGGCCGCGAGTTACTTCTATGAGGAAGCTGTGAGAGGCAGGACCGGTAATGTTCTAGAATCTGAGATGGAGGTGGTTCATCCGCCTGGGTCCTGGAGTAAAGTTGTTGTGGAATGGAGTCTATGCTGAGCCACGAGGGGCATGAGGCATGAGCCTGAAATAAACTGTGCTGTTAGGAGCCACTGAGATTTAGGGGGTATTTGTTATGGGGCATAACTTTATGTATCCCGCGTGATACCACAACCTCCCCAGATAAAGGAGAACTATATGTTAGTGAAGAATATGTATGTGGAGTGAACATGGAGATAAATTCTAAATAGATCAGACTTTAAATGTAATAAATGAAGCCATAAAAACACCGTAAGAAAACAGGAATTACCTTTGTAACCTGAGCACAGGGAAGGGCTTTCTAATTATGACTCAAAATTCAGAAACTGTGAAGGAAAAGACTTCATTATATAAAAATTAATCACCTAGAAAAATAAACTGATGCCTCCACAATAAAAAAAAACAAAAAACTAAAAAACAAAACAAACCAACAAAGAAACAAATGTTGTAAGTGGGGTAGATTGCAAAAATGGCCACAGATTTCCTTTTTGTTATTTATGCCCTTAGATATTACCTTTCCACCCTAAGCCCAGCCTTAACCATGTTACTTGCTTTAGCCATCAGGACAACAACAAATGTTATGGGGAGCCAGGGTTTAAAGCCCTTGGGCACTGGCACTGGCTCTCTGGCTGTTTGGGAACCTGTGACCACAATAAGATTCACAGAGATGAACTGCCTGAACTGAAGCCAAACCACAGACTAAATGAGCAATGAATGGTTGTTGTTTAAAGCCAAAAAATATTGGGATGGTTTATACACAGAATAAAATAACTGATGCAAGAAGAAAAATCAAAAGGCAAATGACAAATCAAGAGTTATTTGCAACTCATACCACCAACAAAGGGCTATGTCCCTAATATGAAATCTTCCTTATATAAATTTCCTTATTAAAAAATACAACACCCCCCCCCAAAATGGCAAAGATTATGAGCATATAGTTCACAGTAAAGAAAACACAAATAGTTTTTTTCACTATATGAACACATGCTTGATCTCATTTATAATAAGATGAATTCAAATTAAAACTGCATTGAGACACTATTGTCACCTGTTTGATTGGCAGAGTTTGACAATACACTGAGTTGGCAAAGACAGAGGGAAACAGGAATACTCTGCAGATGGAGTTAAACCTCATAGAGTGCAATTTGGCAATAGCTATGAAAATTAAAAATGCACATATTGACCCAGGCATTGTGCTTCTAGGGATTTATCCTACGACTGTACTCACAAAATGACATATGGCACAAGGTTATTCACTGCAGTATTGTTTGTAATAAATAGTAAAGGACTGACAACAATCTAACTGCCCATCCACAGGAAGCCAGCTGAATGAATTATGGCACATTTATATAATAGAATAATATATAAGAATATTCCTTATCAAGAATAAGGAAGCCGGTGTGTTGTTAAAAAATAAAGCAAATTGCAGAAATATCTATATGCATATGTCTATTTATACATATATTTATATATACACACAGACACAGACACACTTGGATTTGCCTTCATATACTTAAAAAGACTGAGAAAAGGATATATAAAAACCTAATATAGGATTCACAGATTGCTTACAAGTTGTATTGGAACAGGGCACATAACAGACAGGGTGAGAGGGAAATTTCTAATAGCTTTTAATACTTTTTGATTTTTGAAACATTATCTATTCACAAATTTAAATAATCAAATTAAATATTTAGGGAAGAATGTAGGTGTGGATGTAAGACATTGACCATAGACCATAAAGAAGCTGAAGCTCAGAAAGGTTATGTCCAAAAGAGTAGGTGGCAGAGTTGGCTTCTGAGCTCAGCTGAATCTGTCCCTAAAGTTAGGAACTTGGGAAAACCAAGGCTTCTCTAAGCTTCAGGTTTTCAAACTGTAAAGTGGGAATCACAGTCATACCACGTTGGCTTACCCACAGGATTTCTGGGAGGCTCTCTCTGATGAGTACGTGTCTGTGCCTTTACAAACCATGCAAGGCTCTACCCAAGGAAGCTCAAGCAATTTCCACATACTAAATGATGTACCATTTTTCTGGTTTTGCTATTGCCAGAGCAAAGGGCCTAGGTACTCTGATGGACAGAACTAATCCTCTTGTCAACTCTAGGGATGAAGTATTTTATTCCCATTTTAGAGATGAAGAAATGGAGACTGAGACAGGTTTGTTAACTTAGCTTGCACACCATACCTGTGGGATTTGAGTGCAAGTTTGTTTGATGCTGAAGCAATTGCCTCTCAGTTGTTAGAGGGTGTCATCTCTCCCAGGACTCAGGAGTGGGTTCCTCGATGCCTGACTGACACAGCTGGAATTCATTCCCGTTTGTAGATTTGCCTGTGTGATGCTCCTTTGGACAGCCTCCTTTTCCTCTCTCCCTGTCCAAGCATCCCTTGCCCATCCTTCCAGGCCCGTATCAAAATCAGCCTTCCATTTTCAGACTTTCACGACCGCATTCCTTAGTCATGACCTCTTCTTTCTTTAAATTGTCACTGTTGTTAATGTCCTGAGTTTTAAATGCACTTGAAATAATGTGTTATCCTTTTGTGCGTATTTGCCTTATTTCCCTAAATGATGTTCACTTTTGTATGGTTAGGAATTACTTTATTTCTTTGTAAACGGCCTAGTCAGAGCTTGGTACATAGAAACTACTCAGCAAATGGGGATTCTTTGGGTCTCCCTCACAGCCCCCACAACAATGCCTTGTGCCTGGTGCCTCCTCCACAAACAGTTGCTGACTGAAAACATAACTGTCCTGAGGGACCATGGTGCACATAATAGAGAGGGACAACTCCCGGTGGGGAGGCAAACATACAGGCAAGAGACAGGCAGTTAGCTGGATTCAGAAGTGCTGGCTCCCAGCTCATGGCCCTCTCAGAAACCAGGTTGCACACTCTGCTGGGGCTTCCCAGGGCACCCAATCCTCAGTGGGAAGTCTTAGGCACAGATGCCTGAGTCCACGTTTACCAAACCCAAATAACTGGTGGCAGGTGTGGCCAAATGACTGTGGAAAGACCCCCATGAACACTGGTCTGGGCAAGGACTTCTTGAGCAATACCCTCAAAGCATAGGCAACCGAAGCAAAATTGGACAAGTGGGACCACATCAAATTTTAAAGCTTCTGCATAGGAAACAACAAAGTAAAGAGACAACCCACAGAATAGGAGAAAATATTTGCAAATTACCCGTATGACAAGAGATTAATAACCAGAATGTGTAAGGAGCTCCAACAACTCAATAGAAAAAAGTAAAATAATCCGATTATAAATGGGCAAAGGATCTAAACAGACATTTCTCAGAAGAAGAAATACCAGTGGGTAACAGATATATGAAAAAATAATCAACATCATTAGTCATCAGAGAAATGCAAATCAAAACTCCAATGAGTTACCATTTCACCCCCGTAAAAAGGGCTTCTATCACAAAGACAGGCAATAAGGAATGCCGGTGAGGATGTGGAGAAGGAGGAACCCTCGCATGCTGTTGTTGGGAGTGTAAATTAGGGCACCTACTATGGAGAACAGTATGAAGGTTCCTGAAAAAACTAAAAATAGACCTACCATATGACCTAGCAATTCTACTGCTGGGCATATATCCAAAAGACGGGAATTCAGTACATGGGGAAGATATCTGCACTCCAGGTTTATTGCAGCTCACAATAGCCAAGATATGGAATCAACTTGAGTTGCCATCGACAGACGAATGGATAAAGAAAATATGGTCCATATGCACAATGGAATATTATTCAGCCTCAAAAAAGAAATAAATCATGTATTTTGCAACAACATGGATGGAACTGGAGAACATTATGTTAAGTGAAATAAGCCAGCATAGAAAGACAAATCTCACATGTTATCACTCATATGTAGGAGCTAAATATTAAAAACAATTGATCTCATGGAGATAGACAGGAGGACAGTTACATATATTAGAGGCTGGGAAGGGGGATAAAGTGGAATGGTTAATGGGTGCAAAATTATAGTTAGAGTGAACAATATTTGATAGCACAGCAAAGTGACTATACTCAATAATAAGTTAGGTTTACTTTAAAACAATTGAAAGAGGGTCGAAGAACCAGGTTACTCAATGAATCCTCAACAATAAAAAAAAGAGAAAGAAAAAGGGCAGAATTTACATTCCATTTATTTATTTATTATCATTATCATTATTATTATTATTATTATTATTTTGAAGCAGAGTCTCTCTATGTTGCCCTCGGTAGAGTGCCATGGTGTCACAGCTCACAGCAACCTCAAACACTTGGGCTTAAGTGATTGCCTCTGCCTCTCAAGTAGCTGGGACTACAGGTGTCTGCCACAATGCCCAGCTATTTTGTTGTTGCTGTTGCATTTGTCATTGTTGTTTTAGCTGGCCGAGGCCGGGTTTGAACTCACCAGCCTTGGTGTATGTGGCTGGCGCCATAATCACTGTGCTTCGGGCGCCAAGCCTCCATTTGTTTTCTGTATTACAAATCCCAGCATAGGCTCAGTAAAATATGTTGGTTGATTAAATTACATAGTATTCAACTAATTTAAAAAATAAATATTTGAGGGCAGTAATAATCCAAATAGAAAAGTATTTTGGCTTCTAAAAATCTTCCCTGAGTACCATTCTTTATTTTCTGATTTATTCAATTTAGTATTTCTTGAGTTTTCACTATAAACTTAAGGAAAACATATTCTAAAGTTTTTAGCTTTAAATATTTTCTTTTGTCTGACTTCAGAAAAAATTGGGTATGCCATTTGTTTTGTTTTAATATCACTTATTATTAGGTATACACATCTATTCAAGTGTCCCATCTAGACATGTATAAATGCCTATTTTTTTAAACCAATAAGTTTATGCTGCTATCATTGGGGATAAAAAAGTTTTCTGGTGAATCATGTTAATATGCCTAATACAGAAATAAAATTTAGTGTTACTCCTGGCAAGATTATGCAGCATTTTTCTTACAGTATGACTATTACTTGTAAATGAAGAAATCATAAAATATTTTTATCTGTTTGACTTTAATATGTTATTTGCTATTCCAAGTCTCAGTTTCTTTATTTGAAATTATAGAAAATAATTAGCTTTCCTTCATAGGTTGGAAAAATTGAATAATTAATGTGTAAATGCTTAGAGCTTGGTACAATAACTGTATTAGGTAATGGTTACACATAAAGTTAATATACCTTATTTTTAATAAAATGCATATTATTAAGAAAAAAATAACTGAAAGAGTGGAATTGGAATGTTCCTAGCACACACGAAAAGAATATCACATACCTGAGGTGATGGATACCCCAATTACCCTGATTTGACTAATTCACATTGTATGCCTATATCAAAACATTACTTATACCCTATAAAGATATACAACTATTATGTGCCCATAATAATTAAAACAATGAAAATCAAAAAGAAAGACTCCCATGAATTCAGAATCACAGACTTATTGAAGGAGACCTGTTGTGCATCCGAGATGCTCACCCATGCCATCTAATGCAATCTTCCCAACAAGCCTTAAAGTCAGAATGGTCACCCTCACCTTATATGGGAGACCTTAGTGCCGCTAGGCAGAGACCAATCAGTCGTCGGTGCACCATGTAACTCCTCAGGGGTCTCAAGGAGCTTCAGCTTAGTAGGGAAGTGACTTATACACATAAAAAGAAACTAACCATACTAAAATCAAGTACATCGCAGATGAAAAACTTCCCAGGTTGAAAGGGAGGGAATGAAAGGGGCAGAGGGAGAGGGAGAAATGAAGCCAGCTAGAGAAGAAAGAAGGATGGAAATGGCAGCCTGGCAGCTTCTACGATGGAGCAGGATCTGCCGCCCTGGACATTTACAAGGGATCACAAAAGAGGGACAACACCCCAAACCCTCTTAGATTGTTTCCATGGCTGGGTTCGTGGCATCATAAGACTCTTGGGTAAACTTGAGCACTTTCTGTGACTCTCTTCTTTTGATCCTTTCCTCTCTTTCACTAGTGGTCACAGCCAACCTGTTCTTCAACTTTGTCTCCCATCATGCCTCCTTCCCCGTACTCCCACACCCCACTACGTCCCCCTCACCCAAACCAAAATGCAAACAAAAGCAGGTTACCTGGCACCTTGGCCTCATGGGATATTCTTGGCATGGGGGCTTCCCAAGGAGGGGCCATTAGTGTCCCAGGGTCCAGAAGGGAAGAGAGGTTGATAGCAACTGGTCCTGTTGAGTCTGCTTGCAACCACTACCCACAGAGGGTCCTTGGAGGAAATGGGTGGAAGGGAAGTGGAGGTAGAATGGCCTCTTGCTATTCCAGGCAGTGCCAACGCCTCTGCACCTGCTTTTAGGAGGAGTGAGGACCAAGGATTAGCACTGGGCAACAGTGCTCTCTCCTGAAGTAGAGACTCTCCTGAAGTAGGGACTCTCTCCTGAAGTAGCTCTCAGGCTCCCTGATGCCACTCTTGTCCCAGAGTCTGTCATTTGCATGGCAGCAGCCACAGTAATGGAAAGCAGATCACATCACACCCCCGCTATCAGCCCTCTCATCTCCTCATCTGTAAAGTGGGAGCTAACATGACAAATTTTAGGACCAAACAAGATGATACATGTCACACACAGACACTTACACCATCACCACCAGGCCATGTCTTGGTTAAATCTGAACATTAAGAAATAATTAAATTATGCAGGCTTACAGCCACGTGGAGAATGATAGGAATGGTGACCTAGTACTTGGGAAAAGGTCAAGTTACTGGTCTGGTTAATCTACCTTTGAGTAAGACAACTGGATAAAAGTTGGGCGTAAAGGAGCAAATAGCCAGAGAAGGTGGGATCTTGAAGGACTAACAAGTGATACAAACCCTAGTCTTCAAAGTGTGACCTGTAGGGAGTGCCTGTCTTAAGATTTTTAGGAAAGCAAAATTATTTTTACTAATCATCTAGCACTTAAGCTAGTAGGCCACTGGTGTCTGATAAACTCCATCATATAGTCACAGCAGCTGTGTAACTCTTTCTGCCTGTACTAACACGAGCTGGCTTTTATCCATTAATAATGGTGTTTGAGACTAAAAGTGATTCTATAAAGTGGCATTAGTTCTACCCAAGTTTTATTTTTAAAGTGAGCATTTTGGAGGATACTGATGCCTGGAATAATTGGTATCCATGAAGCGTCGATATGCACTTGCTCCCTGCCAGAACTTTTAGGCCAGGCTTGGACCATTTGAATTTCCATTAATTATGAATAAAAGATGAATGTGGCTCCCACCCAGGAATTTGTAGTCATGTTCCTGCTGCTAAGAAAAACTAAGCCCCTCTTCACTAGTTAAAACATCACATTTGGAATAATAATAAACATTTACCTGGCTGAGATCTCACTTGTATAATTTCATGCAGGGGCTTGTTGAATCTTTCAGGCCCAATTTCTAACAGTGTCATTTCCCATCATGGTTATTATTTCTGGCTGCAGCAACCACTGTTGGCACCCGGTCCTCCTGGTCTGCTCACAAAATACCCCACACCTTCCAGGCTAACATCTGAGGTTGCCATTGAACAATTACAGGGATCTAGTTCCTTAAGAAATGCTGGGTCCGTTTCTAGTATAAAAGGTGAGGGAGAGACGATTTCAGAAACCTATCAGGAAGTTTCTATGCACTTTAATTAGACCAGAAACAGAAATTAGTTAACTGGCAGGAAAACACAAAGCCAAGACGGAACCTTAAGCTGAAATCATGGTTTCAAGTAACTATTTGTCACTCTGTGAATTTGCAGCCTTAGAATCTTTTCTTTTTGTGTCCCATCAGAGCCAAGGTTGCTGACCTCTGCCAAGGTCTTGTAAATCATTCTCTTATTCCAACAATAAAGCCCAGAGTTTATTCCTGGGCTCTCCATTCATGAGCTGTGGGAAAACAGACTCCAAGCTAACTCCACTGCCGTCAGTCCTCTGCAGAGTGGTTACGAGGCCAGGAGGGCTGCCACTTGACCTGGCAGCTGAGTTGGCCACTGGCTCCTGTTGCTATTAATTAAAGAAAGGGGGAAAGCAGGCATCACACAAGGAGCCCTCGCCAAAGATTTAGGAGGTCGTTTAAGAGATGTAGGGACTGTGTATTTATTGCTGTGTTCACCTCTGTCCCAACAATGTCGTGTGCAACCTCGAGGAAGCCCCTGCGCCTTTCCGTGCTTCAATTTCTCCCTCTGTAGGGTTGCAGTAGTGATGAACTCTCCACCCACTCACTCGATTCTTTTATAAACCAGGGACTCAGCTACTACCCCATTGGTTTCTCTTCAGAAAGGTGTGGCCTTTTCCATATATACTGTACTCTATTTCCCAAATATAATGGACTGTTTTATAGTTCTGATGATTGGATTTACTGGCTCATTATAGTTTCAAAAATAGAGTAAGTTGCATAGAACTCCCACAAATTACCCCCTGAGGCTGATGGAGTTGGCAGTAAAATGGCAGCACTTTCCTTTTCTAAACTTTGACTTGAACGCAAAGATCCATGTGCAATCAAAGTCCTCCAACCTGTATCCGAGTGGAGTGGCTTGAAATCCTGACATCTGCGCCTGTGATCCGCTACCTCCTTGACTGCCCTTCCCTCCCCTTTGCCCAACAAAATCTTAGCTCCCTTTCAAGGCTTCAAAAACCTCCTTGTGTTGCCTTCCCCAAGCCTTCTTGGCATCCTCCTGGATGGGAGGCTTTCTTTCCTCTCTGTAAGCACTCTGTGCTACCATATAAGTTATGTTCTTGAGCTGAGGGCACATTGTAACACTGTATCCCTTATCATCTAGACTGGCATTTGCCTATAGAGGGAAAGTGAATAAACAAGCAAATGGGGAGAATTTGGGGCACGAGGATTCACTGACTGGTTCTAATTTTCTCTCTCTTGCATGTCATGAACCCTCACCCCGTCTGTTCTGTTTTTAGATCTCAGTAAGTTAATACATTCAGCCACCTTATTGGATGATCTCATGGGCACTATGATAGGCTACCCAAGCCCCTTTTAGAAGCGAAGGATTATTTTCCCTACTCCTGGGGGTGCTGCTGGCAAAAGGCCCTTAGCTGTCAGTCCACTACATGATTGACTAGCCTAAGAGAGTCTCTGCCCTCCTGGAGCATCCAATCTGCTGGGAGGAGAAGAAAATAGACAAATATATAATAAGTTAACAGAGGTTATGGTCAAAATAAGCAACCTGCATGAATGAATGATCTCTGTGGGTTCATAAAAGTCCAGACTCCCTCACCCAAATTTGGTACAAGTCTGAAGGCCCGTGCTATCTGGGATTGGTGGGAGCCTCCATCAAGACTGTATCACAGCCCAACTTCTCCCTCTGCCCAGTCCTGCTTTTTTCTGATCCCTTTTGCAGTGTTTGATCCCAAGAGCACTCCCTAGCAGAAGTCATGCACATCAAGCTCTGTCCCAGAGTCTGCTTCCCAGGGAACCAACCTGTGACAGGTGCCTACTCTGTTCCAGGTCCTGTTCTAGCTTGTGATTTAGAGTGGTGAACAAGACCAGGCCCCGCCTCCATGGAGCATTCATTTATTATAGTGATTTTCAACCCAGGTGCCGTGGCACATGGGCGTGCTGTGAAAAATTTTAAAGATAATTACATTATTTTCAAAAGAGGCCCAAAGCACGGTTGTTTTTTACTCTTTTTCTTTGATCAACATACTTTAAGTGCACCACAGAAGTTTAACTATATATAGGTTCAAGTGTGCCATGACATTTTAAAAGGTTGAAAACCCTGCTCCTCAGAAACAGACAATAAACAAATACACAGATAATAAGTTGAAGGGGCTGTGGTCAGAACAAGCAAGCTGGAAAGAGCCTCAGGAACTGGGGGTGAAAGGTATTCTTAACAAAGAGGCTGAGGAGCCTTCACTGATAAATAACAACCTTAATATAAGAAGGAAGAGAGGCATGAAGAGATCTCAGAAAAGTGTATTCAGGCAATTAGAATATCAACTGCAAAGACTTTAGGACAAAAGAACAAACAGCAAAGAAGGTGGTGGCAGCTGAGGACCTAGTGAGTCAGTCACCTAGGGCCTTGTGCCAATGTTCTATTGTCAGTACTGGGAAGGAGAATTATAGATATTTATTATATTATTTTAAAAAAATAAATACAAATTTAAAAGAAGGTCAAGCATTAATAAAAAATGAGAATGTCACTGATCACAAGTTAGGATTCTATGAACTTGAAATTTAAAAGAAGAGAGAGATTTCTATTCAAAATCCAAGAGAAGATATTGGATACATGAGTCTTGAATTCAGGGCCTGGATATGCATTTGCGAGTCACTGGCATGGGGACAGGATGTGAAGCACAGGAGTGAGTGTGAGAAAAAAAGACATCTGGGGGCAGAAACGGAAAGATTCCAACATTAGTAAAACTGAAAGATTCCAACATTAGTAAAACGGAAAGATTCCAACATTAGTAAGCTGGAGTTGAGGAGGAACAAGCACACGTGACTAACTGGGAGGGGCCGGTGTCCAGGGAAGGAGGGAGGGATTCACTGGTTGAAAGGTGCTGAAAGGGCAAGGGAGATGAGGCCTCAGCCCTGGATTTGACAAGATGGAGCTCATTGGTGATCTCCAAGGAGCAGTCACAGGAGAGAGGTAGGGATGAAAATGCATTGGAGTGAAATAAAGAGACCGGGAGAAGACAGTGAGTATACAAGCAATGTTCTCACAGACTCTGCCATGAAAGGGCGCAGAGAAACGGGAAAGGTAGTGGGAAAAGATGTGGAGTCCGGAGAGGGACAATTTAAGATGGGAGATAAGCCTGGCCCAGTGGTTCAGGCTGTAATCCTAGCACCCTGGGGGGCTGAGGCAGTGGAAGGCCTGGGTTTGGAAGTTTGAGACCAGCCTGAGCCCTGTCTCTACTAAAAATAGAAAAGCCAGGCAGTATAATGCACACCTGTGGTCCCAGCTACTCAGGAAGCTGAGGCAAGAGGATCGCTTCAGCCCAGGAGTTTAGGGTTACTATGAGCTATGATGACACCGTGACACTAGCTGGAACAACAGAATAAGACTGTCTCAAAAAAAAAAAAAAAAAAAAAAAAAAAGATGGGAGATAATATTCATTCTTCAGTGAATATCAAGCACCTGCTAGGTGTCAGACATAAAACACACACCGGGAGAACTACAGTAAACTCCGTCAGTGGACACTCTGGGTGCCTGGGGCCCACCAAAAGGCAGCTCTGTGGATGGTTCTGTGCCCATGTCCTGCCCACACCCTGTGCACATGCCAGAGCACCTCTGCTTCTCCACCTTAGGGCCTCCTGTAAAACCTCTCCCTATGCTGATCGGAATTATCCAGTTGAGAAAAAAAAGCAGGTGAGAGAAAGATCAACAGGCGGGAGGGTCTGGGTCCAGTGCACAGGTGGGAAGAGGAGCCTTAGATGGCAGCCGGGACAGGCCGTCCTTGTGCTAAGTGGGCAGGAGCCAGTATGGGTGAGGTTGTAGTGGGTTGGTTGACTTTGCTGTGGGAGTGTATATAGATTAATTCCATTTTTACAGTGAAATAAGGAGCAAGGCTAACAGCTGCATGTGAATTGTGTTGAAAAACCTTGAGGCCCAAGGAAAGAAGAGAATGTGAAGTAACTCTCCATAACATTCACTGTACCAGCTGTATGCCAGGCACTATGCCAGGCACGTGGGATGGCACAGAGACCCCCACCCATGTAGATCTCACACTGCAGCAAATCCATTAGAAATGTGCCCGATGGCCAGGCCTCCTCAGACCCACGATAGGCTGCAATCAAGGCTGCAAATGAGAGCGATCCCGTGACTGAGTGCTGGGCAGCTTATCCAGGTCCTTGTTGAGTGTTCAGCTAAATGGGTTCTGATGTCCAGCAGATAAATAAAAAATAATACCCAATGATTAAAAATATCCATCTAAAACTAAAGAAAACCCAACTTAGTTTACTGAATCTGGCTCCACTCGCACCTTCCTCATACCACATCCCCGCTGCTCTAGCCCAAACTCTTTGTTCTTGACAGAATCGCCTCGGTCGTCTTTTAACTGATTTCTCCTTCCCATTATTTTCTCCCTTTAAGCCAGTCTGTAAAACCTTGTTTGATGTTTCTTCCACAAATATAGCCGTCAGTGTGTCACTCTCCTGCTCTGAAGCCCAAATGGCTTCTCACTCCCTCCAGGACAGTCTGGACTTATTTCTGTTTTCAGAGCTCTTTGCAATCTGATTCCCAGCTTGCCTGTGCCATTCTCCTGTGTGCATATGAACATCTTGCTCCATTCAGACTAGTTTACTTCAATGCCCTCGTCTTTGTGTGTTCTTGATCAGCCCCACGCTCCTCACTTGACACATGACCTCTCTGCCTGTCGGAACGGACTTCCCTACACTTCGAGGACCTGCTCAAGGAGTGTCTCTCTTCCCACCTACGCCTGCGGTGAGCCCTCTCCCCACCCTCCATTCCAGCAATTGTCTACACTTAGTTCTCTTATGTGCTACCTAAATCTGTAACGGTCTTTGGTATCCCTTTCTCACCTCTGCAGCTCGATTATAAGTCCTTAGCAAGCAGAAGCAATGTCTTAACTTCTCCGGCTGACCCACAGCGATAATGCACTTGGACAATCAACCCTTTTTCAGTATTTCATCTTGTATGCTGACTCAGAGGCAGAAAGGATTCCACCAGGGAGCCCTCATGCCGACTTCTCAGATTGGTGGTTCCAATTACAGGAAGCTCACAAGAGAAGCCACCTCCTATTTGTTTTCACTCCATTAGGAAATTCTTTGTGTTAATTCAACATTTTGTCTCATGACCCATTAAATATAGCTCTGTTGAAAGCAATTTAATTAAAACCCTTGTGATGTTGCAAGATTGCCAAAAATTCTAGCCTTTCGGGGCTTATAAAATGCAACATTTTCAGATATCAACATAGCAGCTGGAAGCCCAGCAACTAAAGCTTGTTTGAAGATCAAGTTCTGAGATGTTCCTCCCACATTGGTTGAGGTCACTTGGCTGGTAGACAGATTTTGCAAATGTAGCTTACTGTCAAAAAGCTGTAGCGTTCCAAATACAGCCTCCCTTACCCCCTACATATACACACACACGCCCTCTCTTTCTTGTCTAAATAAATATAATAGCAACCTTGGTGTGCCAGTATAGCCCCAGCAATTATAGTTAAAAACAGCAATTACCACTTCATAGCATCTCAAGTTCTTGGTTTCTCAAATGGAAAGTCACAATGCTTGAAGCCGAGTCTTTTTTGCACCCAGAATATTCTTTCTTTTTTGCCCAGTAAAGATTTACTGGAGGCTTACTGTTTGCCGAAGGTAAACAAGGTTGGGAAAACAATACAAAGAACAACAAGCCTTGGGTTCCACTTCTAAGGATTTATAATCTAAAGATCGGAGGCAGGTAACATATGGTTATTAAACTCAAGTTTAAGTTCTAGGAGAGATGTGTAACTTGGAAATAGTGGGAATACATAGAAGGATAACTTAGATGGAAACAGAAAGGACTGTTCAAAAAAATCTTCAGAGAGCATGTATTAAAAGATGCTCAAATGATTAACAGTTCCTCAATAAGTTAGGCGTAAAATTTCCTTGTGACCCAGCAATTCCACTTCTTTGTATATACCACCCCAAACTGACAACAGGTGCAAACAAAAATATGTGCGTATAAGGTCTTTAAAAACAGGTGGGGCACTTGTCTGCTGTGGTATTTACCTGTGCTATTGTAAGTTTGCTTAGAATAGGCAGATTGACCAATTACAAGTAATTATTATATATGGCATTTGCTAAAATTCAGGAAATTACATTCCAATGATAGTTTGTTGTGTCAGGACAAAAAGACTTCATGATATTTTTACTTAAAGATAGTTTTATAACAACACAAACTTGGAATATCACCTTATTTTATGAGATACTTGGACTTAGTATCTGAAAAAGACAAAATGTTATATGCATATGGACTGCTTCAAGATAGTATCTGTCAAGTGATAAATAGATGCTATTGATTGGAATGGGACAACCTTTTGCCACCCTATTTTTGGACTAAAATATTAATATTTCCAAGGGGACACAGACAAAAGGAAACCCAAGGTTAGAAATACTTAGAAACACTTTCTCAAAGGGCAGTCCACCAAACTAGTGGTTAGAAAGTAGCTTCAGGTTCTTAAAACACATTTCAGGACAGCAGTTCAGCTTGGAAGCATAGTATACTTGAGCTTTGTTAAAGTATGTGATATTGCTTACAATTCCTTTATTCCTGTCTTGCTTACCAGGATATTTAAATTAGACTCTCCTTCCAGGAGAATATTCTAGCTCATTGATTGATTGAAGGTCTTTTCTTTTTTTTTTTTTTTTTTTTTTTTTTAAATACAGTATCATTGTTTTGTCCTAGGTAGAGTGCTGTGGCATCATAGCTCACAGCAACCTCAAACTCTTGGGTTCAAGCAATCCTCCTGCCTCAGCCTCCCAAGCAGCAACCACACACCTGATTAATTTTTCTATTTTTAGTAGAGATGGCTCTTGCTCTTGCTCAAGCTGGTTTCAAACTCCTGAGCTCAAGGGGATCCTCCTGCTTCAGCCTCCCAGAGTGCGAGGATTACAGGTGTGACCACCACACTGGCTGATTGAAGGTCTTTAAAAACAGGTGGCGCATGGCTTGGGAGCTGTAGAGCAGCGCCCCGGCCCCCAGGAAGACAACACAAGGCACATACCACCTTTGTGGGTTAAAATTTTCTTATAACCATTTTAAATAAGTAAAAAGAAACAGTTGAAATTAATTTTAATAGTGTATTATTCAACCAATACATCCTTCAGCATGTGCTCAATATGAAAATTATTAACGAAAAAACAAGTAGGAAAGAATGTAGAGAGATGAGAGAGGGAAGGAAAAAGAGTGGGTGGGAAGGATGGAAGAGAGCTGTGCAAGATTGTGACTGCTGGCACCGATACATGTCTCCAGAGACATGAACACTCTTTCCTTTTAACAAACACTACTCTCGCGGATCCAAATCCACACAAATGTGCAAACACACTCATCTGCACATACACACATGTCCCTACAAGAGAGTGTAAATCTCTTAGTGCTTAATTATTAATTAGTTAGTTAATGAATTATTAATTAATTAGTCTGGGCGTCAGACGCCATTAGTTCTCAGTTACCCACTCTCCCTTTCCTTCATCTGTATCAGTTCAGCCCCGCCAAGGCCCTTCTCTACCACTGACCTTCCTAACTGCCCGTGTGCATTATCTTCTGGTTCCCAAAGGGCAGCTTCCTGTTTGCCCCTCATCTAGTTAATAATACCCCCAGCCACCCTGTCTGCCAGTAGCCTCTTAATTACACTGTCTGATGGCTTTCTCTAGTCCTCACTTCTGTAGCTTTTCTGTAGCGTTGAGCTAGTCAATAATTCATTCAAAAGACATTTGCTAAGAGTGTGCTACATGCCATCCTGGTGTGAGACAAGAGAAATACCAAGACCAGTAAGATTTAAGACCTCTTTTCCTTTGGTTTTTATGTTATTACATTACCTTTGTTTCTTAAATGTTCAATCATTCTTCTATCTAAGCAAAAGAAAAAAAAAAGTCTAGAAGTTTCCCATAAGCTAGTTATACCATTTGTTTCCTTCAAAACTCATGTCAGGCTTGCCTGTCTCTCCTCACCTCTCTTGCTTCCATCCACAACCCAAGCACCGTGACCTCCTGCCAGCACCAGCACGGTGGCCTGTTGGCTGGTTTCTAGCTCCAGACTTGTTCTCTATGGTCCACAGCAGCAAGAAGGTCGTTCGAGAGCAAGTCAGATTATGTCACTCGCCTCAGAACCTTCAATGAGGTCCCCAACGCACCTGAGAGTAAACTCCAAGACTCTTGCCACGGCCTCTGAGACCTCAGCCAAGAGGCTGCCCTCCGTGCCTGCCTCCTGTTCCTTCTCTGCCCTGCCCTCCTCTCACACCATCCTCCTTCCCACTCCCTCTGTTCCAGCCCCAGACACCACAGACTGTTTCTTTTTCTTTCTTTTTGAGACAGAGTCTCACTATGTCACCCTCAGTAGAGTGCTGTGGTGTCACAGCTCACAGCAACCTCAAACTCTTGGGTTTAAACGATTCTCTTGCTTCAGCCTCCCGAGTAGCTGGGACTATAGGTGTCCACCACAACGATGAGCTATTTTTTTTGTTGGAGTTGTCATTGTTGTTTAGCAGGCCCAAGCTGGGCTCAGACCTGCCAGCCTCGGTGTATGTGGCTGGCACCTGTTCACTGAACTGCAGGCGCTGAGCCGCACAGACTGTTTCTCACCTCAGAATCTCTACTCATTTTGTCCCTCTGCCTGGATACTCTTCCTCCAGATCTTCTTAGGGTTGCCTTCTCTCAGATTTCTACTCAGATGTCACATCCTGATTCTCCTCATTCACTCAAAAAGTGCCCTTTCACCCCCCTCTCCTCTCTCCTTCCCTCCACCCCCAAACTCTACCATCCTTAGCCCTTGTTATTTTCTTCATGGCATTTTAAAACCTCGTTATTTATTTAGGTGTTTATTTTGGTAGATTATTTTTCGTTAGAATGTAGGCTCCAAGATAGCAAGGCCTTTGCCTATCCCAGGACCTGTGCCATCCCAGGTGGGTGGCACGTGGGAAGAGTCCAGTGGGAAGATTCTCCCCCTCTTCCCACCACCTGAGTCATCCTCAACAACCTCTTGTTCTCTCTACACCTTCTCGATAACCTCTATTTCCATGGCAGCGTTTCTCAAAGTGTGATCATCATGCCACCTCTACCCAAATCTCCTAAAATGTTACTTTAAAAATGGAGATTTCTGGGCTCAACACTGAATCTTTCTGTCCACGGAGTGGAGGTAGAAACTTGTATAAAGCTCTTCAGGTATTTCTCGTGCTGGATGAGCTTGAGAACAACCGTCTTTGATTGCAATAATTATCTTTACAGATTGCCCAATCTGTGTTTCCACCTCTTGCTCCCAAAGGATCCCCAAGGCTTGTTGATTCTGCTTCCTGTGTGCTTTAATAGCTTCCAGGTCTCTTACCTGGCTCAGCTATCACCACTTTATACGAATCACTGCAATGGCCACTGAGCTCATATTGTCTGCTTTCTAAACCACCCATGTCACTTTCCTCTTTAAAACCATCAATAGTTTCTATTCCCTCCCCTCTGGGTCTCTTTTTATCACTTTTTAGATCCTGTATCTCTGACAGGGATCAGTTTAGGTGTCAATATCTCCAGAAACCTCTCTTTTTTCTGATGAACATGATGTGCCCACCCCCATGCCCAAAGAACTCTGTCATTTCTGAAGGCATTTATTAATATACCTATAGTAGAGTTATTTACTTACCTGTTCTACTTCCTCAAATTTGTAAGTGTCATGAGTTCAGAAAATGTGACTTATTTATCTTTGTATACTCTGAAGCACTTAGCCCAATGGTTGGTACTCAATAATGTTTATTGAATGAATGATTGAGCTCATATTTGGTTCCAAATATACTCTATCATTCTATGTTTTTTCTCTTTCAGGAGTTAAGAAAGAAACCCACAAGATATTAATTCTAAAATTTAGTTCATTCATTTCTGCTAGAAGGAAAACACTGACAGCCAAGCGCTGACACCCACTTGTGATATCAATCTAGATAGGATAATAAATTTCAAAAACAAATTTATTATAATCAAGGGACATAAAACCATTTATAGGTATAACAAAGAACAAACAAACCATCGAGTCTTCGATCATGGTCACAAAACTAAATGAGACCAAAGACAAGCAACCCTCCTAGAATATTCCATTTATAGCATGATTTAAACATAGGAATGGGGAGAGTGGCACTCAGAAATCCACCCTTCAAGGTAGTTCTTCCTTGTTACCCAGTCTGCAACAATTTTCCCTCTCTCAGGCAGATGTAAAGTTTGGATGAAGTGAGTGACTGGGACCACCTGCCTTGATCCCTTGCCACAGACTGTCCCCACCACTGCAGATCTGTTCTACTACTGGTCTGAGAGAGATACATCCCTGGCATCGCAGCTGCAGATGCAGAATGGAGTTTTTTCCCCCAAGAAAATGATGCTATTAATGAGGGAAATATATCAAAATAAAAATGTTAATGATTTTTTTTATATTTAGGGTTAAACAGGCTCTCAGAATCTAGCCTGGTAACCTGACCATTTGCCCTGATGCTTTGGGCAAATGCATTTTGCATTCCTACCAACGAACTTTTGAAACATCTTCTTTCTGAGGCTGGGCGAGGGGGCTCACACCTGTAATCCTAGCACTGTGGGAGGCCAAGGTGGGTGGACTGCTTGAGCTCAGGAGTTTGTGACCAGCCTGAGCAAGAGTGAGACCCTGTCTCTAAAAAATAGCTAGATGCTGTGGCCGGTGCCTATAGGCTCAGCTACTTGGGAGGCTGAGGCAAAAGGATCACTTGAGCCCAAGAGTTTGTGGTTGCTGTGAGCTATGACTCCATGGCACTCTACCAGGGCAACAAAATGAGACTTTGTCTCAAAAAAAAAAAAAAAAAAAACCTTTCTGTGCATAATTACCAACTGGAAAACGTCCTCTCCTCTTCCTCCTCAGTCACATTGCCTTGCTAACTGGCTCTTTGGTGCTATGGCTTTTGTCCTGGGAGCAATGGAAGAGATACAAGTAGACAAACCATTTGCTGAATTACACTTGAAACCCCACTCAAGCATCATTTCTTAGAAAGTAAGAAAAATAACATAAAAATGAAACTGTACATATAATAAAAACATTCAAGATAAAATTTGAAATTTTCTTTCTGAGATTTGTTGCCATGATGTTCTATCCATCTGTGCAAAGAACAATTTATTTCTCACATAGTTCGAATGAAACCTGTACTGTCGCCCTCATCTCCCCAGAAGTCATAAACTCACAGGGTTGGAAGAGTCCCTGAAGATTATCTGGTTCAACGCCCTCATTTTGCCTACAGACTTAAGGAAATCACTTCAGTTTTATCTTTGTTGTAAATTCTGCGTGCCACAAATGTTCGGAATGCTTCCTATGGGTTACAAATAAAGCCTGTTGGGTTCTATTTTGAACAAGCTTTGTTTACAAAATCATACGGAGAATTAATACAAGGTGTCTCTTTGGATAATACAAGACAGAAAACAATGTCAGAATCAATTCCATAAAGTGGTATTCTGGAAATAAAAGACCATAGATTCAAAATTTTAAACTGAGACTCTGCGTGCAGAAAGAATAAACAGAAGATGCGCCCATTTAAATGCAGGTGGAGTAAATGAGTTAATCAGCGGCTCACCTTCCAGCCTCCTTGAATACTTCGGAGACACTCTTACTCTTGCACCTAAGCTTGTTTTTCTGAAACTAGCTTAGCAACTTGAGCAAATAGTCAAAGGCCTCTTTATGAGAACTGCTTTTCTCTGTGGTTAGAGATTTCTTTGTCTAAAACCTTGTGTTGCTTTTTTCCATGATGGGGAAATTTTTATGACATAGGAGATCTATGAGCAGGGCAACAAGCTTCTGGTAGCACAGAAGAGTTATTTTGAGGATATCTTTTGGTACAGGAGGGTTATAGGTGCTTCTAACCGGAAAAAGGCCAATGGCGTTTTCACCAGGAGGTGGAGAAGATGGAGAAACAAAGGGGGGTGGCAGAAAAGCGAATCTCTTATACACACGGTACAGAAAGAAAGCTGCCGGGAATCGGAATGGTAAAATAGCCTCTGGATCAAATGCATTAACTAAGTCTGAGCCACATGAGTTCCTCCTTTAGCTAACGCATGTATGGAGAGTCCTTACCATTTATTTATTTATTTTTTTATTAAATCATAGCTGTGTACATTGATATGATCATGGGGCATCATATACTAGCTTCATAGACCATTTGACACATTTTCATCCCAATAGTCAACATAGCCTTCCTGGCATTTTCCTAGTTACCGTGGCATTTTATTCTTTTTTATAGTTACCATCACTT
>CAUYPK010103616.1:0-41524 GCA_963574355.1 Loris lydekkerianus
TGTCTCAAAATCCCAACGTTCCGGTTTTCACCAATCCTAAAATGTTCCAACCGTATTCTTACCTAAACCAATAAAGTCCCGTTTTTTTAAAAAAAAAAAAAAAAAAAAAAAACATTAAATCAAACTTCTAATTCTCAGTAAATTCAGACCTTGCCTTCACGCATCAGAAACACAATGAAAGTTCTGCTGAGGTGGTGATCTTCCTTACCACAATAACCTTTCCAAGTGATATTTAGGGAGTCAGCATTCCACAAAACCAAACTCATGTGGCTCATGACAACCCTATAAGTAATGTCCTTTTTATGTGCAGGAAATTGAGGCACAGATAGTAAAAGTAACATACCCAAGGTCCTATTACTAATAAGTAGCAAAACAAAGATCTGAACCCAGGCTATCTGGTTGTAGAGTCCACAGTTGTGTATTACAGTTGAGCACCATGAACTCTGAAACAAAGTGATGTTGGAGTCATGAGCTGAATTAGATTGGGTAGTTTAGAAAGCCTTCTCTGAGGGAATAATATGTAAGGGATACTTGAATAATGAGAAAGTAGAAAGAAACAGTCATTTCTTCAGAAAGGGAGAAGACATTTGCATGCAACAAATATGACAAAGGGCTGGTAACTAACATCTATAGGGAAATGAAATTAATTAATAAGAAAAGAACAAACAATCCCATGTATCAGTGGGCAAGAGACATGAACAGAACCTTACTCAAAGAACACAAATGAATGGCCAACAAACATATAAAATAATGCTCATTGTCCATAATCATCAGAGAAATGCAAATCAAAACCACTCTGAGATATCACCTAATCCCACTGAGATTAGACCATACATCACAAAGTCCCAAAGCTACAGATGCTGGAATGGGTGTGGTGAGAAGGGAACACTTTTACATTACTGGTGGGATTATAAACAAATACAGCCCTTTTGGAAAGAAGTATGGAGGCTCTTCAAAGAGCTAAAAGTTGACATTCCCTTTGACCTCACAATCTCATTACTAGGGATCTGGCCAGAAGAAAAAAATATCATTTTACCGTAAGGACATAGGCACCAGAATGTTTATCACAGCTCAATTTACAATTTCCAAGATATGGAAACAACTCAAGTGCTTATCAATCCATGAATGGGTTAATGGTATGTGTATGCTATGGAATACTATTCAGCCATAAAAATGGGGGATTCATGTCTTTTATATTTACCTGGATGGAGTTGAAGAACAGTCTCCTTAGTAAAGTTTCATAAGAGTGGAAAAGCAAGTACCCAATGTACACAATACTAATTTGAAACTAGTAGATGAACAACTACATACCCACACTAGAGAAAAAATAAATTAAACTCAAGTGGGGGAGGAAGCAGAGGGAGGGGAAAGAGAGGAGAAGGGAGGGGAGTTGGTGTGCTCTCACCTAAAGAGCACAATGTAAGGATCTATGGCACACCTCCTGAGTGAGGGGCACAATTGCAACTTGGACTTTAGGTAACAAAATGCCAACAATATAATGTGATCATTTGTACCCTCATATTAATCTAAAATTTAAAAAAAGAAAGAATCATCCCAGGCACAGGCAATCAGCAAGCACAGAAACAAGCATGGCTTATTTACAGAGATGAAAGGCTAGTGTGGTGGGAACATAGAGAGTATGGGGGAGATCAGTAAAAATTGAAATCAAGAGAAAGTATTCTTTTGGTAACTTGCACAGAAAAGAGAGAATATTTCTTCTCTACCGAAAAAGAAAAATGTAGTCCTTATTCCTGCTACCAGCCTTTTGTGACCATGAAGGATGCCAATTTTTAAATGAAAATTATGATAAGGAAGACAATATGGAGAAACAAAAGGAAACTGGGATACTTGTGATATGGTTGAGCCACTAGATCAATCTATACCTGAAGCCTGCCCTACCACTGAACTTTTCAGTTAAGTAAGCTGATAAATTCCCTATGTCATTTAAGCTAGTCTAAATTGGGTTTTCTGTATTTGAAATCAAATAAATCTAGTTAATCACTGAAGCTGAAACTATATTAAAGATAAGCATCTTTTAAAAATATATACTTGGGTAATTATCTAGATATCCTAAAGATTCACAGCTTAGACAACATAGAGCATCTTACTCAATAAGCAACTATAGTTTGGTGTTGAATCTATTACAATGAAAAGATTTTAACATTAACATGTAGAAAAATTATTGCTAGTAGAGGGCAGATTTTGTTAAAATACTCTACCATGAAAAAAGAGCTAAGGCTAATACCTCAGCCCATTCTTATGCACAGACTGTGAAGAAAAAACAGAGAAGAACACATATATAATTTCTTCCATCATTTCCATGGTAATTTTCAAAGTCTCCATCATGAATTGTTTAACGTAAGAATATTATTTGTTTGTTTGTTTGTTTGTTTGTTTGTTTGAAGAAGACAGATGGGAATTCACAAAAATATTCTTTGGACAACCAAAATAAAGAAAATACTTTTTTCAAAAAAAAAAAAATTGAGGTCAGGGAGGAGACAAGGGACAGCCTATCCAGGATATTCTAATTTGAGTTTGGATTTTACTTAGATTGTAGCAGAAGGCTTTCCAAGGATTATAAGCAGGAATGTGAGGAGTTGTTTTAAGTTTAAATACTTAATAAACATAATTCCCTCTCCCTATGAAACTAGAAACAGGCAAATATTTCTGTCCCTATGTTTAACAATGCTTTTCTAAGCAAAAATAACCTAGATGTTTGGTCCAAGAAACAACTGCTCCTAAAAGATGACTGTGAACTGTCTTAGCAATGTATTTGTCAAAACTCACTTCAAGACCATTTTTTCATCCTACCCATCAATCCAAAGCCTATGTAGTAAAATTTGTCCAATCCCAACCAATTTCTGCCTAGCAAAATTCACCTTGAAATCACCCAGCCCAAGCCTTAAAATATAATAAGTACTCACTCTGTCCTAATTTTCTCATTTTTAGATCCTACTATGACTCTGTGGAATCCTGTGCAGCAGCAGGTCCCAAAACTTAAATTTGCATGATCAAGTAGTTTTTCTGGTGTTCTTTTGGGGAGTCCAGTGGACACCACTATGTGGAGAATGGATCAAAAGGCAGAAAAGAGAACACAAATCAGTGAGGAGAATCCTTGAAAGAGAGCTGGAGAGAGATGGGGGTAAACTAAGGTGGAGACAGCAGAAAAGGAGACAAGTGATTAGACTTGGGATATATTTTGCAGGTAGGATGTTTTGGAAAAAAGTTTAGGGAATGAGAAGAATTGAAAAATCTACATTTTTATTTATTTTTTTTAATTAGCATAATTATTTTTAACCTGGGAAGCCAGGCAATGGTAATGCCACGTACAAAGTGGAGAAGCTGGAGGAGGACCAACTCTGCGAGTGGAAGGATAAACAAATATTCCTTTTTAGGCGTGTTAAACTTGAAGGGCTGATTAGCCATCAATTGGAGCTATCAAATAGACATTTGGAATTAGGCTACTGTGGAGATGGTGAAGATGTCACAGTTATTCGGTTTAGAATTCAGCCAACTTGGGTGTTTTCAAGACTGCTGGGGAACTAAAGGAAATAAGAAGTGAGAGATAAATTTGCAAGGGCCAGGCAAAGGCAGCTAAATGTTATTTTTATGTTTGAGCAAATGTTATCTTTGGGATATGAAATGGAAAGATCTGAAAATAAAAAATATGGAATGAAAGGAGTAACAGTTGGGAATGCATATAGTGCTAGTGACAAATTGAAATTGCTACTAAGAAGTGCTCTAAAATTATTATTTGTACGATTTTTCTCTTTATGTCCATCTGACTTGTTTCTGTCCCACAGAGGAGAAAATCACCAATTTATCACTTTCAGCAAGCACATACATATTCAGAATTTCCATACCACTCTGCTCTTTAGAAAGGTAAAATACACAACATTGCATTGAGCAAATCCACAATGGAATTATCTAGAAAAGGCAAGTTATTATGCTGTGATTATAGTATCAATTGGAATTAATTAAACTGTAAAACTGTATTAGTACTGAAGTAACATAAATACACTCATATGTCTAAAAGTAACTTACATTTAGAGTTCTTACTCAGTTGTACCTCAGTAAAAATTCTTTAAAAAATAAATTTATAATAATTTCAAGTACAATACACACAGTCACAGTTACATGGATTCACCAAAGCCATCTTATGAGCTTCAGTGTTTTATGGCCTTTACCAAAACATACGGTTAATGAAATTATTAGAATGTACCTTACAAACCACAATGAGATAGAAGAGGAATCAGTGATTCTAAAAATCAATACAATTATCATATTTTCAAAGCATATTGCAGAAAGCCTAGATTCGAGAACTGTGAAGAAAAAAATAGAACATTAATTTGAATTGGAATATTCATGGACTCCATTCTTCTCTCTCATTTCCAAATTTCTGAGACTTTTCTGTTTCCCTTCCTGCTTCCAGTTTCCCCTTGCATTAACCTATCATATACATGGTGACTAGGATAAACTTCCCCAAAAGTAGTATTTTCATTATATGTCCCCTTAGGTCATCAGTGGGTCCTGAACACCTATAACATAAAATCAAAAGTTCGACCTGCTACTCAAGATCCTCTGCAACCTAGAGTAACTTTTTCATCCCTCCCTCTCATTACTTCTTCTATTACATCCAAATTTATCTTTTCAAATTACCTCTGATTAGACCCTCTCATTTCTACCTTCTCTTTTATTCATAATTTTTCCCCAAAGAGATTACACCACCCTTAAAAACAAAATCCTTAACATTCTTCTTAAGTTCATAATAGCCCTTTCTTATTTTTTGCCTTTAATTCCTACATAGCCAATATATCTCATATTTTATGGATGAATAGGAACATAAGGAAGAGGCATAAAATATGCTTCAGTAAACCTATCACCTCAAAACTGGCACCAACATTATATAGCCATAACTGGTTGGACCCCTCCACATAAGAGTGTAAACAATTACAGGGCAAGGACTTCATTGATATATATTTTTTTTTTTTCATAATAACTTGAACTTAACAAGACTTCAGCAATGGTCTCCCTTGGAATTTGCCAAGAGGTTTTTTTTTTTTTTTGGTTTTTTTTTTCCGTTTAAGAAAATTGAGATGAACATCAAAGTAATATGGAACTCATTAGTAGGGATTATGCAGGCAGAAAACCCTCTGCTCTTATTTCTCCCCTCATCCAGGGAACTAGCGTTCTAATTCATCAGTCAATTAAAGCCAATTAACAGGCATGTGAACCGTCTCTGCTGAGTGTGGGGCGCTTGGTGGAGAGGGAATCAATGAGCAAAACAAAGCTGGGCTCTTATATAGCATCCACTCATAACTGCTTGTATCCTTCAGGGGTAAAATTGTCATTTCTCTTCCAGATTCAGGTGAACTGAAAAACAGAAATCTTGAGTATACTTCTAAATAACACACTGACAAGATCAGAAATGATGCAACAAATTCTATGGCAAAACTTCAGAGCTGTACCTTCAAGCATGTATGACCACTAAGCAGCAAGAAACGCAAGGATCACTATCCTACCTGGATGAGGAAGCCAGAAGAGCTTATTACATATAAAACAATTAAAAGAAAAAAACTTGTTTTCTGAAGGAGTAAACAAATGTGTCTATCTCCCTTCACCCCAGGAAATAGAGCTTTTTGTTGAGTATAAATGGCAATAAGTTATTTTGACCTCCATTTTCCTTAAGAGGGCAAAGATCTTTGCACTCTAAAGAAAGTGAGATTTTATTTTGCCAAGAATGTATTTGTAGGCCCAGAACCAGAGCTTAATTATTTGGCAAGACAGAGAAGATTTTCAAGGCTATGTGGGAAAGAGATAAAGAAATATGAGACAGCTGGGGGCTGAAGAGAGGGATTTGGGAAAGAAAAGCAGGCAGATGTAAAGGAAACTTTAATTTTGTTGCTATCGAGTGGTGTGTGATGTAAATCCTCTTCTTGATCTCCTTTCTAAGTATTCAGTAACATCTAAATTTCTTACTAATATGGTGAATAATTTTTTTTGTTTGTTTGGGGTTTTTTGGGGGGGTTACTTAGCTACTTTTAATTAAGTTTTCCTTGGGTGGGAGCAACAAAGTGCTTAGCAAATCATCACAGGAGGCAGCAGGAGTGCCACACTTAAGACAGAGAAGAAAGGGATAGTAGTGTGGTAACCAGCCTCCAAGATGACCCCCAATGCCCCTCAACTCCTGGTATTCATGCCCTTATATAGTTTTCTCACACATTGAATAGGGTTGATGTTGTAACTAATAAGACTGGACACAATGATGTGATTTCTAAGGCTAAGTCACAAATTATATGGTGGTTTCCAATTTTCCATCTCTTGAATTACTCATGGAGGGTGAAACCAACTTATGTTTTATGAAGATGCTGAAGCAGTTGTAAGGGGAGGTTCATGGGGCAAGAAACTGAGGCTTCCTGCCAATAACTAGCACTAATTTGCCAACCATGTAAGTGAGCCACTTTGATAAGAGAGCCTTCGGTTCCAATCAAGCCTTCAGAGAACTGCAGACCTAGTCAACATCCCAGCTAGCCAACTAAGCTTTCCCTAGATCCCTAATCCATAGAACTGTGAGGATGGTAAATGCTTGTTGTTGTTTTAAGTTTGCGGATGATATGTTATGCAGTAATGGGTAAGTAATACTGGTGGCTTCCTACCATCTCAAGGATTCCATTACTGCAGTTAAAGGGCAAAATTTAGCTTATTGGAACGAGCAAGGGTTTGGGATTTACACCAGGAATCCAGTTTCAGTTTAGCCACTTAGTTACAGGATTTTGAAAAATCTTAAGAGACTCAGTTTCTTTATCTCTAAAATGAGGTTTGTGATGTTTGATAAGATAATATATAAACTATCGAATGCAATGTTTGGTACATCCTATATGTTAAACAAACGCTGGCTACTATAATAATACCATTAATAATTGTTCACGTATTTACATTGTTACTGGAAACCATTAATATACAAGGAAATAACCTACTCATGTTATGCTACATTCAATTCAGGCAAGTCCTATAATATTTGGACACTGTCCACTTCACTAAAACAATTTGCCATACTAATAATAATGCTCTGATGAAACCTATAACGCTCCTGATTCAGAAAATGCAAGGAATCAAGAAGAGTATATTGGATAAAATTAGTGATCTGTTCCTACCCCCTTCGTCTTCTTTACCAGTGCTCGTCTACCCTAGCCCTATTCTGTTCTTTGTGATAAGGGTTAACAGTTGAAATTTCTTCTTTGAAGGATTGACTTTGGGTACTGGAGCTATGTCACCCTAAATTAGAACCAGAAGTTCCAGAGAGTTTATGTTCCTTGGGGCCAGGATTGACTGGTCCTGGATTTTAAAAGGATAGTTTCTATGCCTTGAGACAAGACAAATTCAGATGTACAATTTTTGGTTCAGGGCCTATATGGTAGGATCAGGCTGAGTGATTGGACTTCACCTGAAATTGAACCCTTCCTTGCCTTTTTCCCCTTTTCTATTCGGGTACTCTCATCCCTCACTTAGTATTTCCTGTGAGTATTTCCTTATGCAATTACTTGCAATGGAATTCTTTGCTCAGAGTCTGCTTCTGTGAGAGTCCAAGCCAAGACAGAGAATTTACATTGGGCCTGCCATCTCACAGACATTTTTATTTTCTGTCTTTAAGAACACATTTGACTAAACAGTCAATTCAAATCTTGTTCTGATTATTTGGAAATTAGCATAGAATCAGGCCATTACCTTTTTGGAGTTCCAAAATTGCTAGAGATACTGGTGGATCTAACCTAGCTGAAGGTCAGATGATTGAGTTGGAAGCAACATTGGTGAGAGGAACATTGTTTCTAGTTAAATTAAAATTATACACACCAGAGCTCAACTATATAATGCAAATAATATCCTCAGTGATAATAAGGGGCTAATGAATAAATGTATAAGCAACCCTGCCTTTTATACAATTCCGAAATTTCTTCTCAACTCAATTACAAAGTCTGAAATCACTCATTGCTCCCAGTGGGGAGAATAGGAAGGAGATTAATACATAACAAGTGCTCGTTTTATGTTAGGCAATGTGTTAAAGTGTTTTTATTTAATTTTGATCTTCTTATTCACACTTTTAAGGACAGGAGTCCACTTCATAAAAGGAAGAATCTGAGGGTCAGAGCATTTAAGTAACTTGCCTATGGTCACAGAGGCAGTAATAAGAGAACAGCTTCCAAGTCTATGTTTGTGTAATCACTGAAACCAGAATCCTCCCACCCACAAAGATCTGATATCAATAAAGAAAATGTTAATATAATCACACTATTGCTGCACAACTCACAATTTTTAGTGAGTCTGATTCCTGGATGACTCTTGTCAACGTGCATATTAGATAAACAAGGTTTCCACATCCTGTGCACACATTTGAGATAATATAGCTTTCCTCTGATAAATCAACAAATGAAATATTAGAGTTCTATAGATGCCTACATCCAGATCATTCCTATGCTTAAACACATAATATTAATATATAATTTTTCATCTCTCCTTCACAAAAATGTCATTTTTCCATCCTATATTGATTATCTAATAGGTCTGAAATGAAATTAAGTAAGAAGGCAAACACACCATTGAGTATATATTTGTCTTATTGCCCAAATTGTTTGGATTAAGTCCATCAGTAGATATATTCCCACAGCAATGAATTTTCAGTCAATAGACTTACAGAGGAACCAAATAAGGAAATAAGTAATGCAGGAAGATCAAAATAAGACAGTATAGGCATTTTACTTGACCCATGAAACATAAAAATGCTCTTGGGAAGCCAGAGCAATTTTGAATTATGTTGATGGAAGACTTTATTCAATGCACTTGACTACTCTTCTTGCCCTGCTCTATTGTCTGACTCATGAGGATTAATTCTAACTTTACTAACTCATATTTCCTTCTTTAGCCTAATCTAGATCCATAGCTCTGCACTAGGCAAATAATTTCACAATATGCACCAGAAGATCTTTAATGAAGTGTAAAAGGATGTGAAAAATTCTTTCCTTCAAATCATCGTCTTCCCCTATAGGATTTTTGCCTAAAAATTACCAAATTATTGACCAAAACAGCTCCTCATCCCATGAAGTAGGTTATTTTGTGCTCTGAATGAATAAAATAATTTTCACTTGTGTTCCAAAAAAATCACTCTAAGATATATACAATAAGTAACTTGTCTATTAATCCCAAAGCTAAACATTTTCTTAAAATTTGCAATTTGGGAGCTGAAATACGATTTGGGGGCTTAATACTGAATTAAAGGCCTGGTAATGAGGAAAAAAAGGCAAACAATCAGATCTTAAAAAATTAATCAATGATTCAAATCAAAATGTTTTCACAAGCTAATTGTCTATTGTTCATTTGACAATCATAAAAAGAGCTCAAAATATATATTTATGTAGCAACACCAGGAAGCAAACAATGTTTCTTTTAACAAATACTTGGCTTATTTTCAATCAGCATAGTCTTTATGGCTTTTTTCCCTGAAAATATCCATTATCCTATTTAACTGTTATTCTTATATGTAATGTTTTAAGAAAGGAGACAGAGTTGAGATTAATTTCAAACATGCTATAAATTTCTCAGTGAAGATACAGCAAAATGTATGAAACATCTCTTGAGCCTTCCTTCACACTAAGAGCCTATGCTAAGGACCCTTTGCTATGATTAACAGCACCTAATTTTGTTTACATGGAGCGTACATTCTCTTAGGGGTGGAGTAGAAAGCACACAACAAACAGGTAGTGATAAATACTAAACTGAAAATATTACAAGTTAATAACATAGTAACTGGGAGGCTATTTGATATTTGGCTGGACAGGAAACAATTCTCTGAAGCCTTTTTTTAAGTTTAAAGTTGAAATATGCCCATTTAATTTAAGATTCAGGAGAAGAGCGTTTCTGGAAGAGAAATCAGAGACTGGAAAGGGTTATGGTTAGAATATAAAAAGAAAGAGACCAGTGTGGTTGTAGCACAAGAAAGAGAAGATGGTAGAAAATGGTTTGTTTTTGAGACAGAGTCTCACTTTGTCACCCTTGTTACAGTGCTGTAGCATCATAGCTCACAGCAACCTCAAACTCCTGAACTCAAGCAATTCTCTTATCTCAGCCTCTGCAGTAGTTGAGACTACAGGCTCTCACCTCAGCTCTCTTTTTATTTTTTTTATTTATTTTTATTTATTTATTTATTTATTTTTTATCTCACTCTTTCTCAGACTGGTCTCGAACTCCTGAGCTCAGGCAATCCACCTGCCTCAGCCTCCGAGTGCCAGGATTATAGGAGTGAGCTACAATGCCCGGCTCACAAGATTTTTTTAATTTTGCCTGACTTTCGACATCCATGCCTTACGTATATTTTACCCCATGCTTGATTCAGGGAAAAGTTTTTTCAAATCTGCTAATAATAGGATGGTCTAAGAAGATTTTTGTATTCATCTGTAGCTTCAAGGATCCTAGTCTTATGGCTTAGTTTCTTTATTTTATTTTATTTTTCATTATTAAATCATAGCTGTGTACATTAATGCGATCATGGAGCACCATACACTGGTTTTATAGACCATTTGACATATTTTCATCACACTGGTTAACATAGCCTTCCTGGCATTTTCTTAGTTATTGTGTTAAAACATTTATATTCTACATTTAGTAAGTTTCACATGTACCCTTGTAAGATGCACCGTAGGTGTGGTCCCACCAATCATCCTCCCTCTGCCCATCCTCCTCTCTCCCCTCGCCTCCCTCTCCTCCTTCCCCATACTTAGTTTCTTATTCTGGCAAATATGGCTGGTTTCTAAATAATACCTCTTGTCCTCTTCTTATTAACAAACCTCTGATTTTGTATAAATTAACCATATGCTCAATTAAATGTATTTACCTTCTCAAACTTCCTTGCAGCTAGGGGTGCTGATTGCCTCAGTTATGATTTATATATACATACATATATATTCACATACATATATTCATACACACACACACACAGAGAGAGAGAGAGAGAAAGGAGAAATGGGTATTTTGGGGTAAACTTTTGAAATTGATACGGCACAGGTGGAAACTATTTTGACCCCTGACAATTTCTTTTTCCTCTGTCCCTTATTCCTTCTCTGACTTGAACATGATCATGATGTCCAGAGGTGTTATCAGCCCACTTACAATCATGAAGATAAAAGCCACAGAGTAAGCATGGTAGAGCAGAAAGACAGATGGTATCTGAGTCCCTGATGGAATCATTCATTACACCTCTGAATGCCTGCCTTTTCCTTCTTGTTACATGAGAAAGAAAAGTCCTTGTGGGCTTAAACTACTTTTAGTTGAGGGAAAAAAGACACATCTGCCTGCCTTAGAAGAATTTACAATGCAATCAAAAAAGGCAATGTGAAAATTTTTAAATGATGTATTTTTTCAATCCAAATGAACATAGATTAAATTGAGCGTATGTTGATGCAGAAGATACTAACTTCCATGATGGTATTCGAGTTCTGTGCTGGTTTTTCATCCTACTTGGAATTTATAGTAGCTACTCAATAAATATTAGTAACAGAATTAATAAAAATGTGCTTAGTGACTAATTTGGGATTACTCACAAAAGCCTTTTTAGAGAAAGTAAGTTTTCAAAGAAATGGAGGTGACATAGGGACAAAAAGAGAGAGGTGACATTCCAAATAGGAAAATAATGCCACATCCAAACATAGGTTGGTGAGCATTACTTTATGGGTAAGAATGGCCATGCTAATGCTTTTGGAAATATGGAGAGACTATAGATAGACTAATAGACTACATAAATACAAAAAAAGATTTTCTTTTAAAATGAATCTTCTAATCCTTAGAATGACGTCTAATGTTAAGAGGACAGCAAAATGTTCTTGGGGGGAAATAACAAAAAAATACTGTACCTGTGAAGGAAACTTGCCTATGTGATATTAAAAAACGGAATGATTATAATTCAGGATAAAGTATCAGTGAAAGGCCATGACTACCAGGCTATGCACCTGCATGCACACACATCTGTGCACACAGCGATAAAATTACTATGGGATAAAAGTAATCCAGAAGATTTACTTGCAAACTCCAACTCATGTAAGATGCTCCTTGACTTACAATGGGGTTATTCCCCCAATAAATTCATTGCAAGTTAAAAATACCGTAAGTCAAAACTGAATTTTATGCAGCTAAACTACAAAACATCATAACTTAGCCTAGCCTACTTTAAATCACACAATCAGAACACTTACATTAGCATACAGTTGGGCAAAATAATGTAACATAAAGCCTATTTTATAATAAAGTATTGAATATCTCATGTAATTTTTGAATACTGTACAGAAAGTGAAAACCAAATGGTTATGTAGGTACCCAAAGTGTGTTTTTTAATAAATGTGTATTACTTTTTGCACATGGTAAAGTCAAAAAAATTAAGCCCGGGATAATATATATATGTATGAAAAGACAATACATGCAAAGTAATTGACAAGAACCACGAAAGGAATGAGATTTTATCCTACTTCCAAGCTAACAGTTTAAGCTATCACAGTTTCATGGATGCTGACAGAAGACATGAAACTTCTGAGTCACAAACAAAAAATGATTTTATTACTCACAGCAAAAGCCATATCCAGAGTATCCACATTTTGTGCCAGCTCCCCAAGCTCTAATTCCCACAGGTTGGAACGAAGAGGACCAGATGATATCTGTGCATGCAGTAGGTGCGTCATAAAAGAGGAACTATGACCTTAGAGAAGTCAAATCTTTTATAGCTAGCAATGAACATGTCCTCCTTTTACTCCAAAGGGAGGCACTATTTCTGTCTTCCAAGATAGAAAAAAAGCAGTCAGCACCTCTTCTCACAACATATGCAGAAAGGCGAATTGTCCCCCCAAAATCATTTGAAAATATCTGGAAAAAAGTATGTAGGTAAGACTTAATATAACAAAAAGTGGTTCTCAAACCATGGGACAGAGACCACTGATGGTCCTCCGGAGATTTCAGTGTACCTGCAAAATCAATATTCATCAATTTTCATAATAATACCAAGATACCTTTTTTACTATCATTCTCTCAAAAATAGTACCCTGAAGTTTTCCAGAGGTTACATGTCACAAGGTATCACAATAATTGGTTCTAGAATAGATGCAGATATAAAAATCCAGCTGCTTTTTTAAAGCCAGACATAAAAGAGATTTACAAAACTGAAAAACAATGCCACGCTTCACTAAACCTATTTTGTTTTGGAAGATGTAGTTATTGTTCCTAAAATTATGTCATTTTGTGATGAGAGGTGTTGATATATTCAACAAATAAATGTATTTTAAAGCTCTCACTTTTAATGTTTCACATTAAGATTTTGTTTATCTTTGCATAAACAAAAGCTCCTTGGAATTCTGAATAACTTTTAAAATTGTAATAGAGATCATAAAAACAAAAAGTGAAAAAGGCCTGTTCTAAGGACTGACAGGTTGTTGTAAAAATGACACAATTTGCAGTTATAGACTGAATTGTGTGTCTGCAAAAGTCATATATGGCTGTATTTGGAGATAAGGCCTTAAAATAGATAATTATGGTTAAATGAGGTTGTAAGGGGGGGCTCTAATCCAAAATGACTGGTGTCCTTATAAGAGGAGAAAGAGATACCAGAGATGCACAGGTGCAGAGGAAAGGCCACGTAAGGACACAGTGAAAAAGCAGCTGTCAGCAAACCAGAAAGAGAAGCTTCACCAAAAGCCAACTCTAACAGCACCTTGATCTTGAACTTCTAGTTCCCCAGAAGTTCACAAATAATTTTCTAATGTTTAAACCAGAAATAATTTTCTAATGTTTAAATGTACAGAAATAATTTTCTAATGTTTAAACTACTCATTCTGTGGCATTCTGTGGCATTCTAAGCAACCGTAGTAAACAAATACCTTTGCAAATAATTAACTGAGTGCTTTCTATATGCCTGGAATCCTTCTAAAAACTTGATCTGTGTTTCCTTACTTAATTTCATTCTGACCCTTTGCAGGCAAGCAATAATGTCATTCTCATTTCACAAATAAGAAACCAAGACACGGAAAGGTAAAGTTCAAGTAATGCAATATTAAATCAGAGTCTTTCAACCTGCTCTTGACCTCTAAACTGAATTGCATTTCTTGCCACTTACTTTAAACGAACCCATGACTAGTTAGGTCTCCCAATAAAATCTTCATTATAATAGTTTGGGGAAGTATTAGACATAGAACAGGCAGAAGTCTCTTACCTAAATAGTGTTGTAACTTCTGATTTTCTGAAAAAACTTCTTTTTGGCATTCTGATTGGGATAAGGTAGCATCACATTGTAGTTTAAATTTGAATTTTCCTGGTGTCTAGTGATGTTGAGCATTTTTTCATGTTTGTTGGCCAAAATGCTTAGAGATTTTAGGGATTTAACATCTACCTAGGAGCAGGATAGTTAAATAGTAAAACTAAAAACTGGCTTTCATCTTCAACTTATTTTGTTTTAGTAGTCCTACAAACATTTGTTCATGTCAATGAACCATGGCAGTTTGAAGGAGTTCAACCCCATGGTCTGCACCATGATTTTGGAGTGTCTGGTACATGTGCTTTCCTAGAACCCTTTACCCAATAGCACTTAACACACTGCAATATTTATATGTTTGTTTTATTTTATTACCCTCTATACTAGATACTGCTTGAGCCCTTTCTTGTATCTTGTTGGCCCACCTTTTTACTTCAGATTTTGAAGCAGCAACCAGTTTTATGAAGATGTAGTCTGCAAGTGCCTCTCCTCAGCTATACTACCTTTTGCCTTCTCTGACACCAGTTAAGTGGGAAAATTTCAGGAACCAGCTGACTTGTTCCAAAAAGTGGAGGAACAAGAGGGAAAACAATGCATGGAGTGGCCAGTGGCTGATGAGGAACGAAACCAATAGCTGTCTGTGGCAGAGAAGCCTGAGGTACATTCTAATTTTCTTTCCTTCCTTCCTTCCTTCCTTTCTATATTTATTGAGACAGAGTCTCACTTTGTGGCCCTCAGTAAAGTACTGTGGCATCATAGCTCACAGCAACCTCCAACTCTTGGGCTCAAGCAATTCTTTTGCCTCAGTTTCCCAAGTAGCTGGGACTACAGGCGCCCGCCACAATGCCTGGATTTTTTTTGTAGAGATGGGGGTATCACTCTGGCTCAGGCTGGTCTTGAACCTCTGAGCTCAGGGCAATCCACCTACCTTGGCCTCCCAGAGTGCTAGTATTACAGGCATGAGCCACCATGCCCAGCCCTGAGATACATCCAGTATGGCAACTCAGACGGTTCCTTATGCAATTGAGTCCAGCTCAGTAACCCACTCTTCCTTGTTTCTTCCTCTTTCACTATTATCTGTCCCATATTCCTGGCTCTTGAGTTTCTGTTCCTAAAATAAACCTGCATGTATACTCCTGTCTCAGCACTGCTCATGGGGTCAATCCAAACTAAGACACTACTCACCCACTTGAATATAAGTTCCATATAAGAAGGAATATGTTTAGCTTCCTTACCATTAGCAGAAAGTAGGCTTTTAATAAACATTTATGAATGAGTTAATTCATAGAAGCACCTGTGCCCCCCACATAATATTTTCACGTCTTTCCATTAGAAAGTTCTTCAAATTTAATAAATCATTTTATAACACACCTCCCATAGATCTGAAATCATTCACTCCAAGCCCACTATAAGTCAATCAAGAATTATTATTATTATTTTTTGAGACAGAGTCTCAAGCTGTCGCCCTGGGTGGAGTGTGGTAGTGTCGTAGCTCATAGCAACCTCCAACTTGTGCTGAAGCAATCCTCTGGCCTCAGTTTTTCTATTTTTAGTAGAGACAGGGTCTTGCTTTTGCTCAGGCCAGTCTTGAACTCATGAACTCAAATTATCCACTCCTCCCTTGGCCTCCCAGAGTGCTAGGATTACAGGCGTGAGCCACCACACCCAGCCCTCAATAAAGAATTATTTTTATTTTCCTTAAAATTCCTAGAACAGATCAGATGCAGTAGATGAATAGGAAACCTGAAATGGGAAAGGATGAGGAATGAAGAAAGAAGTATGACTTAGAAGCATGAACGCTCTGAGGAAGGGCAACCAAGGTGGCCTGCAGGGACTGAAGGAAGAAAGAGTGAGCACAGGTGTATCTGGGAGCCTAAAGGGGAATGATAATGGAAAGGCTTTCAAATCAGTGCACAATCTGCTTTGCCCTTTTGTTTAGACCAGCTCTACTAAGGATAGACAATTATCTTCTTGATGATGATTAAATAACCCCTTGGAAGAAATTGATCAAAGTGCCCTGATTGGATTGTTGTGAAAACTACTCCAGTAAGAGAATTGATGAAGGGTGAATTAGTGTTTGGAAAAAAGGAAATAGATACTATCTGGGAAGAAAGCTAGAGGAATTGAAACAAAAATAAAGCCAAGATTAGCGAGAGGAAGTGGACAAATAAAAAAAAAAAAAAGTAGATCTATCACTGACTGCAAATCAGCAATGAAAAAGAAGATAGAAAAGTGTGCCTTGAAATCTATTTTTTGATGACTTTTCCCCTCCAGTTTCTTGTATTGTTGTCATTGTTTTTTAGATTTCCTTGATATGGCTTCCTGCTGTGACAATATTTTCCCTAGGATTAATAAACTGAGATTTGTATATTTTTAACATGTCTGAGAACTGAACCAATTTAGAAGGCACTTTACTGAGGAGAATAAAGATAATGTGTAATGTTAAAATAATAATTCGCCATGCTGTCAAACCTGCCACAATTTGAATAGGATGACTGCAAAAGAAGCACTTTAGCCAATTTAAAGCCTCTCCTTGCCATTTGTGCTTATTATTAAAGGGCTTCTTAGCAGTTATTCATTTAAGGTCCTGGTAGTATTTTTGTAAAATGTCAGGGACAGAATTTGATCCAGAAAACGGGTGCAGATTTAGCCTTTGTACACTGTGGGTGCACACAGTGTACTCTGGTATGCTCTCAATAATCCTGACCATTAACTATTCCCAATTTCAGGTATGAGCATCTACCATCTTTAGCAACACCACCTTTACTATCTTACCTATTTAGACAATCATCAAGTTCTGGCCATTAAACTGATAAGAAAATCACTTTTCTCTGGGTCTCCAAGGTATTTCTCTATTATATTTTAGCAGATATCATATTTTGTTATGATTATTAATGCATTTATCTCTGTAATAGACCATGTATTCTGTGGAGATAAGAATGGTTGCACATAGTAACAACTCCTATAATAGGTCTGTTTTTGCTCAAACACCACTCAATACACCACTTAGAAGAAAGGACTTGGCTTGTTTCATAGTGAGTCTTCCATCATTGGAGGTTTTGAGCACTACAAAGTCATTAAGGTCCCTTCAAGACATAAACTTTATATTTCTATACTAAAACAAAGTCAAGAGACAGGGCTAGCTCTCTGTGTGGTTTTATCTACAGTATTTATTCTGCTACTCTCTTATTCAGTGTGCGATGCAAGTTATGCTCATGGCATATACTCCCTAAATGTGTGTTATGTAAGAATTCTGTCTCATTGTCAAAATCATTTTCTCTCAAACACAATGTACTTGCTATTTCATAATTTCATGTAAAACATTTTGATTTGGGGCTTAGTGCCTGTAGCTTGCAGTTAGGGTGCTGGCCACAAACACTGGGGCTGGAGGGTTCGAACCCATCCCAGGCCTGCCAAATAACAATAACAACAACAACAACAACAACAACAACAATAGCTGAGCATTGTGGTGGACACCTGTAGTCCCAGCTACTTGGGAGGCTGAGGCGAGAGAATAGCTTAAGCCCAAGAATTTGAGGTTGCTGTGAGCTGTGATGCCATAGCACTCTACCTAGGGTGACATAGTGGGACTCTGTCTGAAAATTTTTTTTTTTTTATTTTGTAAATGATAATAAGTATTATTTAATATTCACATTTATTGTGCTGGTCTTCCTAGGATAAAATGGCACCAGAAATTGAATTGGCTAGTAAAGTCCTCCAAAACCACAAGGACATTTGTACCAGAATATTTACCCCACATTGTGGAAGGAACCCAAATGCCCATCAACCCATGAATGTATTAACAAACTACACCATATGTATACTATGGAGTACTATTCAACCATAAGAAAAGATGGAGACTTTACATCTTTTATGTTTACCTGCATGGAATTGAAACACATTCTTCTTAGTGAAGTATCTCAAGAATGAAAAAAAAAAAAAACCCAATGTACTCAATACTATTATGTAACCAATATATAGAGAATTGCATGCCTACATGAACGATAAAACACAAATATAATCAGGAAGGGGAAGAGGAGAGGTGGGAAAGGGAAGAAGGGAGGGGAATTAGTGGGATCTCACTTAATGTGCACATTGTGAGGGTATTTAGCACACCCCCTGGGTGAAGAGCTCAACAATAACTTGAACTTTACCTTAGAAGTGAAAACAATGTAGCCTAAACATTTGTACCCTCATATTAATTTGAAATTTAAAAAAATTCTTTTATGAGTTAGATAACAAGAATTAAAAAGAAAGGTTAATGTTTTCTTAGAAGAGACAATACAAAGTTAAATTGCAACTTATTTACAGCTAATTAAAAAATAAAACCCATCAAAAATAGGTCTCTGGGCCAGGTACTGTGGCTCACACCTGTAATCCTAGCACTCTGGGAGGCCCAGGCAGGAGGTCTGCTTGGGCTCAGGAGTTTAAGACCAGATTGAGCAAGAGTGAGACCCTGTCTCTCCTAAAAATAGAAAAATTAGCTGGCATTGTGGCAGGCTCCTCTTCCCAGCTACACAGGAAGCTCAGGCAGGAGGAGCACTCGAACCCAGGAATTTGAGGTTGCCAAGAGCTAGGCTAATACCATGGCACTCCAGCCTGGGGCAACAGATTGATATTATTTCTAAAAAAAAAAAAAAAAAAAAAAATGGACCTGTTTGCATAGCTATGAATTCAGAGGGTGATATATGATCTATGCCCCATATCCAGGTATTTATTTTTTTCCATATTTAATACAGAATAAGCAAATGTGTCACATTTTTAGTGCAGCTTTATGCATTAGATTTGGGCTTGCTTTAATCTGATGAAAACAACACTACATTTGATTCTTGGAAGAGTAAAAATACTTCACTTAAGAACATAAAGGGCTCATGTGCTTAAGGCTTCAGTGTTTCTTATTCTCATGAACACCTATGATACCTAAATAATCCTTTCTGTGGTGCAATTTTCTTCATAAGTATGATGGATCAATATTTCCTGTATATCAAAACAGCTGCTCCCAGAAAGGAAATTACTTGAGACAGTTTTATGGAAGAAGCTTAAGTATATGTGGTTGGTTGCAAAAACACCCCATCTCTTTAACCTTCCCTGCATCTACACCCTTTGCAATGTGATTTTGCAATTCTTCTGTCTATAGAGGTAGAATAGATTTCACTTTTGGGCCAATGGATTACAAGAGTTTTGAGTTCAGGTCTCAAGAGTTCTTTCATGTTCTTTCTCCTCTCTCTCTGAACCCTTGTGACCATTGGAAAAAACAAACCCAGGTTAACCTGCTGGATTATGAGAGAGACATGATCCAGCTAATAGCCAGCCAAGTCTCACACACGAGAGTAAAACAATACCAGGTCAAACAGCCCTTAGCCAACCTGCAACTGACTACAGATACAGGACAAGCCCCAGTGAGATCAGTTAGCCTAGCCCAAGCTAGAAGAACTATCCAGACTGGTGAGCTTATTGGTCTATCTACACATAGTGTGGTGGTTTGATATGTAGCAATAGCTGACCTTGTAGATAACAGTTGTCTGAAAGAGTGTGGCTTTAAATAAGCGACAAAGAAAATGATGTGACCCAGTAAAGTAAAAGAATGCTAGAGGAGATTTTTTAATGACAAAATTCAGTAAGAATTCCCAATTTTTCAAATGTACACCTTTGATATTAGGTACAAGTCATGTGGCTATTTATGAACAAGGAATTAGCATGGGAGCTACTATAGGCAAGGAAATGATTGAAAATCTGAAGTACCAGCAACAGAAAGATTGGTAGAAAACAGAAACCACTGAAGCTGTGATTGTCACCTGGTAAATATTGATTAAGGAAAATGGAAACTGAAAGTGTAAAAAGCACAGACTGAGCATAGGTGTTGACTGTGGGCCGTGCTCCCACCCCAGAGATTACTGCTCACTTCTTAGCACTGTAGTCAGGATGAAAATGGCAGATTTTGTAAAGCTGTTAAAGCAATGTCTTCATGTTTTTGCTTCCCAAGCAGTGAGAGCTTTCTATTTAAATTTCTATCCCTCAGAAAAGCTGCATTAGCGAGCAGTAAAGAAGGAGATATAGGTAAAATTGGGGTTTTCAAGTCTTAAGATTATGTCTTAAACCTACAATAGTTAAATGTTTATCTTTACTGCTAGTTGGAACAGTGAAGGCCATTTTCTTCAACATTTGCCTCACCCTCCCTACCTGATTTCTCAATTCAGTTATAGGGAATCATGAACTGAGGACTGTTTTAAATGCATAGTTCATAAATCTTTTGATGTGTGAACAATTCAATACCCAAACCACCTACCTGCCAACTTCCACTTCTTTACTTTTGCTCTGTATTTTGATTTGAGAAGACACAAAGCTAAGAGACCATGATGTATCCCAGGGAGTGAGAGAATATAGCATCTGTTATAAAATAGGGATAGTCAAGTGTGATTGTAAGCCTATTATTAATCTACTTTACCTCATTTTACTAAATTATTCTGTAAATCCATAAGCCAAGAGAAGAGTCAATCAAGGTGCTAAAAAAAGGCATACTAGTGAGAAAGGAAGGATCATCACTGATCATGGCAGCTCAGAACAAAAGGCTGAGTAAGGTCTGAATGACAGTTGTGAATGGTTTCAGGTCCTATATAAAGAGCTCCTACACTTTGAAACTACTATGCTAGAGATTACTGACCTTTAGAATAGGCAACCTCACTTATCCTTCTCAAGAGGGAAAGTATTTGCAAACCTGTAACACTGCAGGAGAGGCCAGTGAAGTTTACCACCCAGTACAATACTGTTCTGAGCTGCCCCTTTGCTGACATCCTAAGTCAGCAGATGATTTCGGAGTTAAGGAAGAAATTAGCTCCTGAAAGAATTATAAATCCCATATATAATAATTATATAAGAAAAAAGAGGGGATGAAAAGAGAAGCTTTACTTGTATCTTTAACATTCACTTAAGAAGAAGAAAGTTGGAAAAGATTTGACAACACATTAACATCTGCTAAATCTGAGTGTTGAGACGGTTTTGCCATATTTTTCTCTTTATGTTTAAAATAGCTCATAATAATGCATATATAATAAAAAAAAAGAAACAAAATACAGTGTAAGAATCTATGTCGTCCAACCACAGAACTTGTTGCCTCCTAGGAGATGTTTAATGGTAATATAAAAGATGGATACCTAGGCCTATTTTCTGGCCTATTTCTGAATGCCAGACTTCAACGAGATTTAGAAAAAGACCTTTATCTGACAGGATAGTGAGTCTGTTAACTCTAACTCGTATTTTCTGTATCTTCTCAGGAAGGTCTATTTCTCCAATGAAATGAGCTCAAGAAAAATAAATTATAGCAGCTATGTTAGAACGTAAGTCATTTTCCGTGACTTAATAAAGTTCTTGTGGGCTTAAAATCTAGGAAAAGAATCCCAACTTCCCTACCCAATAAAGTTGCAACCATGATGAAATTAATAAATGGATTCCTTTTTATCAAAATGGTAAGCTTGGTAGTATGACTGACTGGAATTTGAACATATCGTTTTAATAAAGGCATAAGAAAGCTCCTGTGCAGACATTTAGTGGAAAACACACATTGTGATTCGTTCCTTTGGGTTCTTACTCTGTAATGGCATTTTACACATCTGCCACTTAGAAAATGATCACGTGCTAAGTCATATTTGGTCTCCATAGCCCTAAGGATCTCTTCCTATGACCATGTCCCCTAGGTGCCAGCAGCATACCTGGATCTCTGCCCACTTAGCTGTGTGATACTGCTTACCGAGAACGACGAGAGACAAATTAGACAGCAGAGAAGAGCTGCCCTTCCCATGTGTTTGCTAAATACAAAAGGGCAGGTGAAGAGCATACAGTTCGGTGAGCAGGAGGCTGTCTGCCTTACAAATATGTAGTTTGAAGCATTCGAAGGAACAAGGGCCCAGTAGGTGGCTGATCTGCTGCCTCTCTACTCTGTGTGGGCCCTTAAATCCTTTCCTTTGAGCTCCCTAATATAGCTCTTCTAAGGGATAACTATTTAAATAGAAAGCTCCCACTGTTTGGCAAGTCAAAAAGCATCAGTTCACTGTTCTAACAGCTCTACAGCAGCTCTGAAAACACAGAGGAGATGGATGAGCAGGAATCCCCAAAATAGTCTATTTGATCTACCAGAAGTCACTTAGTTACAGTGCTGCAATTGAGAAGGGAAAAGTCTTTCCTCTGGCCACTACTTTTTATCATTAATATCCTCAGAGATATCCAAGTAACAGGTTACCCTGTAGAGACTCTGCTTCTTGTTCATGTGCAAGTAGAACTTCCCAGAGATCCTATCCTATAGTTCAGGGCATTTATTTATGTTCCAACTAAAGTACTATGCAAGCCTCCACAATAAGATGAGGAAACTTACTTCATTTGTGGTGACATAATTATCCTAAAGAAAGGTTTGAAAATGGGCAAGGATTGATCTTGAAGTACAATTAGTTAGCATTTAAAAACTAAGTGCTAACTGTTGGGTTAAAGTCGCTGGAGACGAAAAGTAGTGTAAGGAATTGGGGGGGGGATCAACATGTACAAAACAACTGAAAGAGTAATAAAAACAAGTATATAATTTGCTACTCTGTGCTGTGTGATAGATTATAAATCCAGAGTTCAAAGAAGGGAGAGACTTCTGAGGGGCAAGTAGATAAAAGACTTGAGGAGTTGATGATAAAGGATTTGAGGTTGGATGTGCATACTAAGAACGGGGTTAGTGAGATGGGATTATAACTAATGGTGGGAATAAATTTGGCTGTAGGAAGAAAAGGGCATAATTAATAGGCATAGAAGATGAAATAAGCTTGGTTTGGGGTGCACGTGTGTGTGCATGTGTCTTTTGAATAGTTGGTCAGGAGAGGAGTGAAGGTTGGCCTCGCCTGAGAGTCAACATGAGTCAGTTATAGTTTGCCTAAGAAATTTTTGGGTAAAATACAGTGAAATTTCAGCAAAAGTAATGCTGGGGGAAATAAGGAAACATTGCAAGTTAGGCACGTGTATTCACCTCTCGACATCATCATATGTGGTTTAAAGTGTGGCTTTTCCTCATTTGTATCAGGTGTGATGATGGCAGAGCAGAGTAAGAGAATTAATTTATCTTGAATCCTGCTATAAATAATCACAATTAATTAAAGGCTACCAAAAGTGGGTGCCGCCTGTGGCTCAAAGGAGTAGGGCGCCGGCCCCATATACCGGAGGTGGCAGGTTCAAACCCAGTCCCGGCCAAAAACTGAAAAAAAAAAAAAAAGCTACCCAAGGAGTATAAAATTGAGGATAGAGAAAGGCAAGGATGAGGAGATAGTAGCATGCACACATCTGAAAAATTTGACCCTATATTCTAAATTCTTCCAAAAATATATAAAATGTTCAATTTTTTTTTCTTACACGGCTGAAGAGAAATAGCTTAAGTTTATGACTTTGTGGTAAGAGGGCATCACAGCAAGAAATGAAAGAAGTACCAAATGTCTCCCGTGCTAGTTGATGCTGAAGAATTTCTAAAATGCAGCCTCAGAGGTTTTTTGGTTTTTCTTTTTTTGTACTGCTTAGGAACTTAAAGGATATGTAAAATTATTCCAGCTACTGGTAAATGATCCATGAGAAAGAAATAGCTACATTCAGGACTTGTTTGAACATAGGACTTTGCAATTGCTGTTCTGTGTCATTTAGACACAAGGGCTCAATCCTCCAAAGCCAGATTTTCGAGGTTTGAGATCAGCCACATGAAGGAAAGGGTAAAAAGCCATTACTGAACCAATAATCTAATCTGTTTTTCTTCCATTCTCATTTCTACCAGCACAGTGCAATGCATACAGGCCATAGAGCTACACTTTAAATATCACTAACTGGTTAATAAAGTTTTAGCCTTCGCAAAGCCTCAAGCTTGATATTGTCTGTCTTGCTGCAAGAGATGCACTGTAACATAAATCACTTTCCTGAAAACATTTCTGACCTAGTTCCAGGCCATTGTGGAATACCACTGTGATAAATCCCCCAAGTTTGGTACCTGGTACAACACAATTCATAATTTTATCCATACATAATAATTATCTGCTTAATATGTACAAGGAGACTGAATGAAAACATCATAATATGACAAGGACAAAGGACGCTTAGACAGTACATAACAGCTCTCTCAGAGAGTGTGACCTAACCAGCCCTCACATGGTTATTTTTCTGGCATGACCCATATAAGGAAACCCAAAGGATAAGTTTAGCATAAGGGCCACAACCCAAAAAGCAAAGGTATATATATATATATATATATATATATATATATATATAGAGAGAGAGAGAGAGAGAGAGAGAGAGAGAGAGAGAGAGAGGTATGTATCTCCTATCTCCCTAGGTAACTAATGAATTTCACTTTAAGTTAGGAATGTATTTATTTCTGAAATAGGAAATAAAGGAAACCTGTTAATGGCAAGTTTTTCTGCCATTTGTCATAGAATGAAAAATCTAATCATTTTCTATCCCATTGTTTTTCTACACTTCAATATTTACCTCTCAACACAAAGATAAAAGCTCACTAAAACTAGATATTGGCCATGGGGAGATATTAAATCTTTGTTTCTATAAGAAACTGAGAGTCGGTAGAAAATTAAATGTGGCAAAATAAATGAATATCCAGTAGCATTCTTAAATTTGATCTTCAGCTACAAATGGAATTTTATTGTTTAAAAGTCTTTGGATGGTGACTAAGTTTTGTTGGTGATTTAATTCACAGAAAACAATTGTGATTGGAATCAATTCACTTGACAACATAATAACATTTAACCCCTCATATAATGTTCACTGAAAACATGAAAAAAAAAATCACAGGTTCTATGGCTTCTTTTATAAACTTTTTGATAGAGCTATAACCCACTTTTGCTGAAAGGATTACTTTTCTGACTGATTAATAAGAAGAGTAAATGAATTTTATGATCACATAGATAAAATTTTAGTAGGAAATATATGTTGCTGTTGTTGGATTTCCTTTGTCTTCTTTTCTTATCATGAATAAAATATTCACATATGAGAGGAATAAATGTGCTACAAGTTAAATCTCACCAGAAAAAGTCATGCAATCTTTTCCATTGGTGAAGTTTGGTATTGTCTGAATTTGTGACCACAAAGATCAATTTCTTAAGCAATAATAATTTGAAATGATATTGCATCTGAAAAAAGGTAAAAACATAATACTATATGCAAAATATGTTAGAGAGATTATTTTCTAGATCACCGAAGTCTTACACAGGAATATTAAAGGGAGGAAAATATTCTAGAAGACAATTAACCCATAGTTCATATGTTTTATCTCTATTTCCTTAACCAGGTTTAGTATTCTTAGAGTATTTTTCTAGCTTACAGATACATATATATGTGCTTTATTTGTGAGGAAAACCATAATAGGAAACAGATCTGGAAAAAGAAAGTGCATTAAAGCAATAAGGGGCTATGAGATAGGGATATGCCACTTCCCTATTTCTTCCTTTAGATGAATAAGTTACTCAATTGATAATTTTAGATGAGTCATTTATTTAATATAGTAAATTATCAATCAATATTGATACCATGTTTTCAGTACACATCGTTCATGTACGGACATCATGTATTTACTAAACAGTTGAAATATAGTAAATTTAAGAAATGTGCTGTATGCTATTAGTAAATAAATAAATGAAGGATATGGAATGGCTCTTTCCCTGAAGACATTCTTAGTCTTCTTAAGGACATAATATTAGTGCCCAATGAACAATAAGAAAACAAGTATTTAGTTGGCAGTATTTGCTAACACTGAAACAGCAAAGCAGAGAAGTGTGTGACAGGTTTGAGCTACTGGTATCAAAGACTATATAGAAAGGTTTTTGCCATAGAAGTAAAAAGTTTAAGTACAGAAAAGAACATAGTCTCCAAGGTAGTGTAACATAGAGACACGAAAGACTAGCTCAGAGCCTTAGAGGTGCCACAGAATTATAGGCAAGAAAGAGGAAAGTGCACTGCTATGCTGAATGGTATGACAATGGCTGGGAGTAGAGGGGGTTAACCAAGAAAATAATATGAAAAGTCAAATGTTTATTCCTTCATCCATTTAGCAATTATCTGTGGAGCTGGTGCTATTTTCCTGACACTGTATTAGGCACTGGGAAAATAACAGAGACAGATAATGTGCCAGCTCTCATAGAACTTTGATTCTTGGTGGAAGAAACAAACAGATAAATAAACAAATAATAAAATACCAAATAACAATAGGGGCCTTGCAGAATATTAAGATAGGGTCATTTCATAGTGAAAAGCTATTTAGACACTTTAGTCTGGTGCTCAGGGAAGACTTCTTTGAGGAGGACTTTTAATAAGACCTTCAAGAAACAGTATGAAAAGCCGGGAAAATCTAGACAGAGGGGATGTTAGGGCAAAGACCCAAAGGCAGAAGGTGGATTGAAGTTGTTGCCTTTTCAATTATATAATGGTCTAAGTTTTCTGGCTCTTTTTGTATGGAAATTTAACTATTCTTTTTCTTTTCCTCTGTGCTAGACTGGAAAGATTGAATGGAAATCTTTTCTCTCACCTACTTGGGCCATTGGAGGATTAAGCCCCCTTTAAATAAAAAGAAAAGGGGAGTGAATCAGGCTTTGGGTTGAATGAGCCATCAAAATTCAAAGTGTAAGAAATAGAGGAAAAGTTTGAAGGAAGCGCCAGAATATCATAGAAAAGCAAGAATGCTAATAGGCTTGAGACCCACAGAGTCACCATGTTCTAACTCCTCTTCATCATCCCTCTAGAGAAGAAAGACATTGACCCAGATATGAGGGGCTTGAGGTGAGTTGTAAAATCTGGAAGATCAGAGTTGTGGGCCTATTCCTTGGAGAAAAGACCAGGATTCCAGAAAGGAAGGCTATTTTGTGACTAAATTGAGGGGATAAGAGGTGCACGCTCTCAAGTATGCTGGTGGCATGTAATGTAAAATAAAGTCTACTTAAAAAAAGACAGAAATGCAATATATTTCTGGAAAAATCTAAAAATACATAAGTAAATTTAGGTTTACAATTTTGTTAAATGTCTAAGATGACACTTCCCAGGTTCAATGGGATGTAACAAGACATTATGGAAAGAGACTGCCTATGGTCAAATACATCTATAAAACACTGGGTTAAAATTACTTTAGTGTTTTTTTTTAAAAAAACTATAGTACTTCCCAGAGCCTTTAGTTATGCTTATGTCCACTGTAAATATTCATGTAAGAGACAAAGAATGTAGGCTTTTCCAAAGTTATTTGATCAAAGAGCTTTTTTTTTCTTTTTTTTTCCAGAATTATTTCACAAAACTAATTCTCCAGGGAAAATGCATGGCATATGAGTGCAAAATTACTGTATCATCTACTAAAATGTTAAAAAAGACGTTGACAATAGAGATACTGTTAATAAATGCAATGTAACTTTACGTGGAGATTCAGGTAACCACTGCATATGACCACTTCAAAAATGTTAAACCTTGGGGCGGTGCCTGTGGCTCAAAGGAGTAGAGTGCCGGCCCCATATGCTGGAGGTGGTGGGTTCAAACCCAGCCCCGGCCAAAAAATGTAAAAAAAAAAAAAAAAAGAAAGAAAGAAAAAAGAAAAAAAGTTAAACCTTGTTTAGCTCAACATGATAGTCCTTACTGTAAATTATTCATGAATCATATAAAAAAGAGGTGCAAGTTTATATAATCAGAATCATTCCATAAATATTATGTGACACACTCAACCATTGGTATTTATATGTCACAACTCAGTTAAACAATTATATAGATGGACTAATCAACCATCTTCTATTCTAACCTCTTTAACAAAGATAAGAGTTGACATTTCACATCATGTTCTCTATTTGCCACCACCATTTTTATAAATTTTAAAATGTATGAAATGTAAAGGATAAGACAGCCATATGGTAAAGATTAATTTAAATAACTTTTATTGCATCTATTAAAATCAAATACATAAAACCTTTATCTTAGTGAGTAAAATTAACTATTGAGTCTCTGATGTGTAGATCAAGAGCTACAAAGGGGCCTGCAAACTTCTTTGAGTAGATCCTGGAGTCACATACCACTGGCACTGCCCCTTCTCAGTCACTTCACCCCTTCTTGCTTTGCTGGGATTCCCTGTGAGGAAAAGAAGGTGCAGCCAGCAGGGTTACATTCTTGCTGAGTCTATGACTCCACACACTGTAAGTACCCTCCCCTGTATCACCCACAATATTATCTCAAACCATCTTCAGAAACATGGGAGCTCCCCCTCCCCCTGCTGTAGTCCACCCACAGAGCCTTTCAGCTGCTTAATGTAGAATCTGGCTTCCCGATACTCTGTTAATAAGAAATGGAAAAATTAACTATAATTTCATAATATAAACTAAGAGCAGTTTATAAAAATATTTTTACAATAACATTTCACTGGTATTTTTTTTTTTTCTTTGAGACAGAGTTTCACTTTGTCACCCTGGGTAGAGTGTGGCGGCATCATACCTCACAGCAACCTCAAACTCTTGAGCTGAAGCAATTCTCTTTCCTCAGCCTCCCTAGTAGTTCACTAGCAATTTTGAAAAATGTTCCTAAAAATGAAATTTGCTCTTGATCAAATATTCATCTGGCCCAATCCAATTAGGATGACTTTTGTTACCCAATCACCAGAAACTGCAATTAAACCAAAATCATGTTGCAGTACTACACAATGGTTGTTCTTAGAAAGAAAACTTCCCTATACTGGAAGTCTCCTAAGAGCTTTTATTGTTAAAATATATATTATTTGGGGTTGGGACACAGTTATTAGAGGGACTTAATCTAACAAATGCAATCAGCATGACCTAATTCTTTGTACCCTTTATGAATCCCAAACAATAAAAAAATTCCAAAAATATATATTTATTATTATACTAGAAGACATTGAAAATATAACAACTTCAGTAAATCGTGTTTGCATATATTAACTCAAATATTCAGTCTTCATTATTCCACTATTTGAAAGAAAGGCTAGAGGTGACAGTACCATATTATGTCAGTTTAGAATCATTGTGTATCAGTTGAGCCCTGAAAAATAAAATATAGTTATATGTCTCACACCTTGAACAAGTAAGATGTAGCTATCCCCAAAGAAATTCACTTTCAAGTCTAAAGCATAAAGCAAAAAGTCCTGATAAAATCATGTTTGCAGAAACTATACCACTGAAATATCTCAAAGAGATAAGTAGAATTATACAGTAGAAAAGAAAGGTGTGGGAAAAAGATATCTATTCTTGGAGTATTGGCATGGAGTGCACACTTACCCCTGTAGGTTCCAGAAAAATGAAGATGTCAAAGACATGAGAGGGTGACACAAACCACTTTTTATTCTAACATCTTTTAAGTAGCCTCCCAAGTGGACTGGATGGTTGAATGGGATAAAAAATGCTAGCGATACAGGGATGTGTATAAAGAACTAACAAAGATGAGACTAACTGGCTTTCCCATTTTGAGAATGCTACTCATGTAAAATTTCAAGAGTGGACCAGAAAGATAATTTCTCCCTGTCTCCTTCTCATACAAGTTACATGAATCTACTAACACATGACATTTCAAAATACTAGTTCATTTGTATGGTCATTTATATTTCCTAGATTTAAATTACTAGTAAGAGCCCATATCTGGTTAAACTACAGTTTAAAAATATGTGATTTCCTTCAACGAGTTTTATAAACAAGGACTGCCATTTATTGAGCATGTTCTATGCACTAGCCTCTGCTTGAGCTCCATTATTTGGGCCAACTCTTTTAATTCTCAAAGCAAGCCTTGATGTTAGTATTATTATCGTTCTCATTTTAAAGATAAGGCTATATTGATAATATATGGCAGAGCTGAAATATTTCAAGAACAAAAATATTAACAGAATTATCATATAATCCTTTAACAGCATTTAGGAAGACATTATAGGTAATATTTTGGTCAATAACAGGGACTGGTCAATGACAATCTCTTGCCCAAAAAGACTAGTGTTAGGGACACCATAGGGATGGGAAGTGGCAGTAAGGGGCTTACTCTCAAATCCACATAAGATTTTATAAAACCAGACTATAGATGAATCAGTCACTATAGCACCAAAGGATGTTGTTACCTTTTTGTCTAATCATCTTTGTTTTTCCTTTTTGCTCCTATTTTCTGTTCCTTTCTACTGCATCCTCCTCCTTCAACATTAATACTCTTTGATTTTTGTTTTTATTCCTCAGGCATTTAAAACATTAGAATTTTTAAAGTTCTCTGAAGCATCTCTTGAAATCCCTTGAGGAGGAAAACAATGCAAATTTCAAGCCTAGATATGAAAGAAAATCCTAAACTGTCACAATTTTTGAAAATGTTCCTCTGATTAATGTAGTTCTATATTCTTTTAACTTTTTTTTTTTTTTTTTTTGCAGTTTTTGGCCAGGGCAGGGTTTGAACCCACCACCTCTGGTATATGGGGCTGGTGCCCTACTCCTTTGAGCCACAGGCGCCACCTATATTCTTTAACTCTTGATGCATTATTATTAATTGTCTTCCATTGTGGATTTCCTTATATATATACATATATGTATAAATATGTATCTTTTTTATACTGCAACTGTTTAAACTAATTTACGTCGAAATTCATTCCAATTAAAGTTAGATATATTTCTAAAGTGATGAATAAGAGGTTATGAAAAATCTCCAACTACAAGTAGAAAAATGCCTTTACTACAAATAGAAACCAGGATACTTTTACATGTAAATTCTAGGAAATAACAAATCAGCCAGATTGCTTTGATCTAAACAAAGATCCAGGAGTCAATCATTAATTTATACACAACACCTACAGGAAAATGTAGGTGGTGTGAAGTCTCCAATAGAGTCTGTTCTCACAGTCCACCTTATCAGATTCTTTTAATTTCATTTTATAACAAAATTATATGCCTAACAGACATCAGGAAAACTACACATGTAATCTGTCCAAGAATCCTTACTGCTTCTAATATGTTTCCATCTGACATACTGATCATCTATCTCAAACTCCGTATGTTAACCTGCCAAATCCCCTGAGGGAGTGCCTTTCTCAAATAGTAAAAAAAAAAAAAAAAGGGGGGGGTGTTGAGTAAAGAAATAACTCAGGAGCTCCACTTCTGTAAAGATCTAAACCCATAAAGGACTACTAATAAATAAATATAGCCTTAAACACAATTATTATCATTACTATTGTTTTAAGTGTTTGAGATATTTTAGGTATAATGCAGCTTGAAGACTGATGGAAGGGACTTTGCGGAGGGCCTCCCAGTTAAGTTTCTATCACTAAAAGTTGATGTTTGTATGTCTCTCCTTTCTGCCTTTACTTAAAGGTAGATCTAGGTATGCTTACTGGGTGTAATCACTTTCTTTAGCATGCTGTCAAGGCTTCAAGTGTAGAAGATGACTTGTATATCACAGAAATAGACACAGCCACAGATCTAAGTGGTCTACATTTAAGAGTTAAATCTGTAGGTAACCCCTTTACACACAGTTTCTGACCTTCAAGCTTCCTTGGCCTTTGAGAGGCTAGCTGAGCTGTTGGCTTCAAAGGGAAACTCAGCAGGACAAGGGCCTGTTTATGACTTTTATCCTGTTGAAAACTTGGAAGCATGTTTATTATTTATAGAGCTATGTTTCAAAAACGCTGTTATACTTATTTTCTGTTAATTAAATTTAACAAACGAATGCATATGTTCATATACACAATGGATGTATGATATTTCAGTTAAAGGAATATATCCTTTGACAATTGGTGTTCAGAAAGAAAATTAAGAAACCATGCTTAAAGTATTAGCAACATCTAATGTTTATTAACTACTGGCTCTATACTACATTACACTATGCCTTCTACATATACGATTTCTTTTAATATTCATCTCAGTTCTATGAGTAGTTTCATTCATTTTGTAGGTGAGGAAACAGACATCAGAGTTTATGTAAGGTACCCAAGGTCCCAGAGCTGGGACGTGAACACAAGCAATGGCCTCTAGGGCCCTGACTCTAACCATTAGTATTATATAGCTAGCACTGTGATGTAGTTTAGGAAGGTCAATATTCCAAACACTAGAAATTTCTATGTTACCTCATTTATTAGTATCAATAATTTATTAAATTAATTTATTAGTATTTTGAAACACCAACACATATTGCCAAGTGGGTTATATGTGCCCCATTACCACCAGCATTTTACATTTCACCTCTGTTTCTCAATATTATTGTAGAATCTACTCACTCTGGACATGACTTTGCCATTGAAAATCATTACTATTTTTAAAGTCCATATTCTAATCAGAAGTACAATTATTAATGCCAACTAGTAGTCTTATAATGGAATTTATAAGGTATCACTTTTTCTATTTGAAAAGGTCTCAGCAACATTAAATTCTATAATAGTTTAAGGAAATATGTACTAAAACTGTGAGTTGTTGTGGATGTATGTTAACTCTCTTTATTCCAGAAAAATAAAAACTATTACACACAGAACTGTGCAGTAATTTTACCTCCATTTTTTTCCATTTGGTCAAATCTCAGAGCTTTTGTTTTGTGAAAATTAATTTCAAACATATTTGATATTTCTTTAAGGTAAGTATTTTTGCCCAAGAAAACATAAACAATTAGCACAAAACCTTATAGTCTATCTAAGAGCCTATGACATGTAGTCTATTCATTCCATTAATTTTCCATGTAATCATTTAAGAAAACCAAGCCCATAGATGACCTCTGTTTCCAGCAGGTGAAGTCCTGCCTTCTCAATTTTAGTGATCAAAGAAAAAGGAAAGAAAATGACCAGGAGAAAGTATGAGTAGCATACATTAGTTACAGCTCAAAGTTTGGGAGCTAAAGAAAATTTCTGAGGACCTAATGCTTCTGTGATGTTCTGTGCCAGCCTATATTTAACTTGTGTTGAAAAGCCCATGTTCTCTCAGAGTTAAAATTAATCTGTCTCCATGGTGAGTTCCAACAAAACTGTGGCTGGTTAGCTCAGCGAGTTAGAGTATGGCAATGATAAAATCAGATAAGGTCAGAAAATTACCTTCTGTCCCTTGGCTGGAGGTGCCTCCTCAATTTCAGTTTCATATATAGGCACTGCATAGACATTGGTGGAACTGGGCAAGAGAATGTGGATGGATTGGCACAAGGCAGTTACTTTCCCTGGAGAAATAACTCAGGTCTTTCACATACTAAATGCTCTTCAGTACAGAACTACTGGCCAAAAGGGACGAAAGAACATTCTAATCCACTGCATTGCAAAGTGAGTTGCAAGGCCCACCTTTATCCAAATTGATGATTTTTAAATGCAGTTTTCCAGGCTTGATGCAAACCTTCTGAATCAGAGTCCCTCACATTTGGCCAAGGGATCAGTGTTTAGAAAGCTTACCAGGGAATTATTGTTTTCAGCAAGATTTGAAAACCACTTGTCTAATACACACCTTATTTCCCTCTGTTAAATAGATTTTCAGAACGTATCTAGTGTCATGTTGCTGATTATCAAATGTGGTATAGAGGACAGGGACCAAGGTCAAGAGGACTATTTTCTAATTTCAGCTCAGCCACTAATTAACTATGCCATTTAATTTAAGTCTAGTCTCAAAATAAAAGTAACCTGAGGCATTATCTAGACTGAGCACTGGTTCTCAATTCACAGCTGGTTATTCTTTCCCTTCTCTCCCAAATCCCACTCACTTTTAAAGCATACAATAAATTCCCACTAGTAACAGTTGATGCCCTGCACGAAGCTCAGAATCACAGATCTAGACTAGAACAGTCCCTGATCTTCCCAACATATAGGTAGAAATGTTCAAAGATCTGCACAAGATGCTGTTGATAGTACTGGCAGTGAAACAAACATTCAGCATTCCAAGTTCTGATTTTAACTAATATATGTTTTAATTTCTTCTCCACTGCAGAAAAAAAATCTTCATACAGGCTATAAGAATTTACTGCAAGGGTAAAATGAGGCAGTATATATTTCTATAAGTAAAAAGTATCCCTCTTTTCTAGCCATTCTTTACTAGTGTTTAAAGCTTTTTCATCTCTATGACTTTGCTCATAGTTTTCTCTCCTTGGAATTTTTCTTCACCATTTGTGCACAACAAAATTCTCATAACCATCAAGGAATAATTTAAAAACTTTCTTAATGCTCCCCTTGCCTAGCTTCCAGTTTAAGCAGGACTCCTTAGCACTGTCACCCTTCAACCCAAGCAAAGAAGGCCCTGTCTTGCCCCTCCCTTTAGAGGACCCTACTCTCATGCTGTTTCTGCCATGCTCCTACAATGGACCAGAAAGTCTATGAGAACTAAGGAAGTGTGTACCCGAAGCCATTTTCCCTCATCTTTCAGACCACCATCTGGGATCCTAAAACTAAAAATTTCTTGCCCAACAGGCCAGGACCCACTACTAGGACCTTCATGGGCTTCTTCCCTCTGTTCACTTCCTGAGCACAACAATGTTTGTGTGTATACCCAAACAAGGTAAAGAAGGTAATGGTACAGGTGTTTGTAAAATTGGAGTGTGGGAAGGGTAGATAGAACTTGGACATTTGAAACCCCTTACAGTACAGGGGAGAGACAGGAATGGGAAGAGTGGAGTGGTGGACCATAATTGGAAGGCCTTTTCTTTGTTCTCTTGCCCTGATCCCACAAACACGAGAAGGGAGCCTACTTCTTAGATTTTTAAGGGGTTAGCAATACTTTTCTCACACATGTGGCTATTAGGCTCTGCAAGTCATATCATTTCTGTTGCAATTCCTCGACTCTGCAGTTGTAGCATAGAAGCAGCCATAGATAACACCTAAAACATGGCCGTATTCCAATAAAAGCTTATGTGAAAAAGCAGGTAGCAGGCTGGATTTGAGCCATGGGTGGTAGTTGGCTAACACCTACATTATCTGTGTTTCACTTTCCTGGTCTCTACATTTTGTCCAGTGCTCTACAGTTATCTGTTCTTCTCTCATCTCTCCTATGAAAGTCTGGCTGCGTGGACAATTTTAGTAGCTATCCAAAGATAGCTACTAAATATTGAACTGAGAAATAAAATTAAAACTCTAGGATGCCTTTTGTGGTTTAACCAACAGGGTTCTTTCTACTGGTGCTAATATAGTCTTTAGCCCAAGGCCACATTTTGTGTCTAAAGCAGGATTAGGAAACTGATTTATGGACTGGAAGTGGCATGCAATTATCACTTTAGCTTTCCTAACCATGTCATAAATTTGGGTCATGATTTAGCCTTAAAATACAATATACTCTTCTTATGCTGTATCTTAGCGACATTTTAGTTAATTAGCAGTTCTTAAGCATACTTTTCGAAATCAAATAATACACACTCTTGCCGTCAAAATGCTTCATCTTTAATGGAGTCAAATGTATACTCCCTCATGGAAAAGATTATGTTCTATGCCTCTTGCACTTTTAGCACTTAACACACAGCACCCACCCACATATAGCAGGAACTCAGTAAGTGATAGCTCTACTACTGCTCTCCTGGAGGGTTAGGAGAAAAAGAGACCTGGTAGATATTCACTGGACCCCTTGGTTCTTGGCAACTGAACTTCATTTTCTCTATAGCTAAGAAGTTCAGACCTTAAGAGAGTGATTTGCTCTTTTAATGTACTAAATCATTTTCATCAAAGATTTGGTGGAGGTCAACCTCTTTCCTTCTCTAATTTAATTGAGCTCTGTTAGCAGAACACTAACTCAGGAACAATCAGTAAGAATGTGAACGAACATGATCAGTTCCCCATGATCATGTTGATGGGGAACTGATTTAGTTTGTGTTAGAGCATGCTCTGGCAGACTGTGGCATTGTTGAGGCACCCAAGATACACATGGCATGCCCATTAGCAGGCACTGATTTTCAAAGAATTCACTCCACCCTGAATATCCTTACTGCTCAATGTGAGGTCCTTGGATCAATAATACTGGCTAATCATGGTACCACCTGAGAGCTCATTAAAGACGTGCAATGTCAGCTCCACCTCAGACCTACTGAATTAAAATTCCCTGGAATTTCAGTTTGAGAAACACTCACCTGTAGGAATGTAAACCACACAGTTCTCTATCCAAGAACAAAGCTAAGAAACAAATGCAATGAAGGTGAAGTACTTTACATTAACATCAGATGCTTGCTAAAAAGACAATTAAGGCGAAGAACATCGGAGTTCTTTCATCTATAACTACAAGTAACCAAAGAATGCACACTGATACCAATGTACTTTACATGTGCAATTTCCTCTGTTACTAGAAAGCACTGACAAAGTCAATTCTGCATGGATTTACTTCCATGCCTTAGTCCTTATTGGCACTGGAATGCATTCACCTTCACTGTTGGCTGTGGCAGCACGCCCAGGTTCACCACTTATATGCTTACAGTAATACAGGATCACCAGCAACAAGGTGCTGGAAAGTAGCCAATCTCCCAGCCTTTTGTCACAAAGTTACTTGGATGGACAAGGTATAAGAGGAGAATGGATAACAACAGGATGCCCCAGAAGCCTGCTGCACAGAAACTGAAAGAATATAGTCAAGTAGGGGGAAAAAAACCCAGACAGGGTGAAAAAAATTTTTGAACACTGTAATCAAGCCAAGTACTGTTGGGAAAAATCCTATCAGTGGGGAATGTACAACAACCAAGAATTTGCTGGCAGAACATAAAACTGACTGGCAGAGCTGCAAACAGCTTCCAACTCTGCACACTGAGTTGGCACCCACAACTATAGGTTGTGCAAAATCCACAAGTGAAAATCTGTTCATTCAGTCAAACAACTATTTGCTGGGACTTGTGAGGACAAGGCTAGTTTTTTCGAAGGTGAATAAATACTGTCTTAGGCCTTCTGAAGCTTCCATTCTTACAAGGGAGAGAGATAAACTAAATAATTGCAGTGGAACAAATGCTTTAGCAGAAATATGTATTCTGATCATTCTGGCTAAGGGTGTTGGGGGCAGCTCAGAGAGGTGTTGGGGGCAGCTTGGAGGGGTGTTTAATAACACACTCTACCAGAGAAGTTAAGGAAGGCTTGAAAGAGGAGACATCGGAGATGGGTATTGAAGGATGAGTAAGAGTTTTCCAGGCAGAAATTAGTAGTAAGCAAATACTAGAAAGGTCTCTGTGTGTGCGTGTCTGTGTTTGTATATGTGTGTGTCTGTATATGTGTGTATTTGTGTGTGTATCTGTGAAAGAACCTACATGCTGGGAAGTCATTTTGTCCAGACTGAGAAATGAAGTTGAAAAAGAATTCTTCAATCAGATTTAAAAAAAAAAAAAAAAAAAAGCCTGTCAGGCTAACCCTCTTACAGTTAATCCTGAAAGCACCAAAGATTTACGAGAAGATTTTAAACAAAAGAGCAACAGGATCAGGTGTAAAGTCAAAGATTGATAGAGATCATTTTACATAGATAACAGTAGTTGTCAGTAGTATAAGCCCTGGGTCAAAAAACAACACTGAGGATAATAACAACAGTGATCTTGGGGGCTTTTTGTGGAACTTGGAGAGTTAGAAAGAAACAAGAGGGTAAAGGCAAAATGTATAATCAAATACGCCTCTCAAAGGGATATTGGATATTCCCGTATTCAAGCAGCTACTTTGTGCTAGCCACTCAATAGCTTTTCTTGAAGCAATAATAAAGGAAGCCTTGTTCATCATTGCAGCTGGCTAGATCTGCCCAAGTTACAATTTCCCCAAACTCAATCAGTACATTTTTCCCTTTTTCTACATTAAGGGCTATTGCAATTTGCATTTTATATTAGATTCAAAAATTCAAATTAAAATATGTCACTTATTTAAAACATTCACATCTTAATATCAATGTGAATTTAGTACTGTCCATTACATATAAATTTATTTATTTCTTTAAAGAATGAGGGGGCATCATTTATAGAAGTTGCATCATGCTAAATATCTTTTTTTCCAAATCATTTAGCATTTTACTTTCTTCATTAAAATGCACATCTAAATTATGTTCATTTTTGGTCCTTTTAAATTTTGGTCTTCAAACTTGCTAATAAAATGAAAGTAGGATTTTTTTTAATAAAATGGGCTCTCTAGATCAAATCATTCAGACCTTTAATTGTCCTAGTATGTTGAGTTTTCAAGTGATAATTACAAAATGATATATGTAATTTAACTACTGGGATTCTGCTTGCAGAAGTTATGATTCAGCTGTACGCATTTTGTAGTTACCCAAATCTCATGCTTTGAGAGTAGCATTGTTGCAATAAAGTGAATCATGAACATCAATGCTCAATCTCTGAAGATTAAGGTAAATGGTAAAGATTAAGGTAAGGCATTTTCTCAAGTACAGAAAAGACAGGAAATGAGAATATAATGACATCTATTTAGAATTTATTATAATCTAAGTATCATGTTAAATGAAGTAGTCTTTCAAGAACAATCAGCTAAAAATCTTCCATGTTTTGAAAGACTTGTCAGTTCTTAGTGGTTTAGCCATATAGAAAGTGTTCTTTAAATTTTATGGTGCTTTTTGCTTTCAATGTATATACAGCATTACTTACTGTTCACTACCAGCGCTGTATTTAAAAATATATAAAAAAAAAAAAAAAAAAAAACAGACTTAAATCAAAGAAGAGAATGGATTCACTGGGCATCTAAGTAGGTCATGTGACCATGCTTACCCCAGCTAACCACAATTTAAAAACAATAAACTTAAATGTGTTACATCTGTAGTCAAAGCAATGTCTACAAGGTCCTAAAGCTGCGTACTCTGATCCACTATAGGAAAGCTAAGTCTTGGCAGATTCATATCATCTTATACTTGTGCAGACCTATAAGCACCCAGGTCCATGTCATGGCTTCAGGAGAGCACCCTTGTCTACCAAGTGAAAAAAACAACAACAAAAAACAAACAAACAAACAACAAAAAAAAAAACAATAAATTTTGGAGATTAGAACCCCTGTTCACAAACCTTGCATAGGAATCCAAAACTCTCCCAGAATTCTCTTCACATACCATCAGCTTCTGTACAGATGGACTCTGCTATGTGCGTGGTGAACATAGCTATTAAATATTACTCACTTAGGATTTTAATAGAAGGATCACTATCTATATAAACATGGCTTTTTTTCTCAACCCACTAGAGATTCTTGAACCCACCCACCAGTAACTATTCTGAAGTAGTCAAATTCCATCCACCCACAACCAGCAGAGGAGTAACAAAGTGAAGTAGGCACGAGTAGCAATAAAAATGCTAGAAAAAAGTGGGTTTTTTTAAATAGTTAGAAAAGAAAACTTACAATGTTGAGACCTAATGCAGCAGCCAGGCAATTATGTGAAGTTTCACACTCTTTTTCTGCCATTCCTCACTCTTTTTCTGATGGTAGAAAAATTAATGAACTTTTATAGGAAGAAGTGAAAATTCGAACATTCCAAGCTTGGTGGAAGAAAATATATACAGAAGATTACCATTCACCCCAAACTTAATGTGAGCCTCTGTAGCTACAGTCAAAAATACAGGATAAACTATAGGCATATTCTGTCATCTACTTTAATTTCCCAAGGCTTGGAATTCAGTAAAACATTTGTAAATTATCTGGAAAAGATTAAGCTATGCCAATGAAACATAGAAGAATAAATGTAATTGATTAGAATAGGCAACTGATTGATCGGGCAACGGACAAAATGAGAACATCTATTCAATATTCAGAAATAATACTTTTTGTTTTGATTTACAAAAGGCTTTCAGTTATAACTATCTTTCAACATTTTCACAAATAAAGATAGAAAAGGAAAGCAGTTATTTTCTATTGAATCCTACACATGAAAACCTACATTTGTGATGCACATAACAATACCTCATTACAATTATTAGTTTCATGCTTTTCTATTTATAAAATGTTAAAAGAACCAAAAAATTTTAAATATGTGGAAAAATCCAGACTGTCATCAGAATCTACAAAACAAAACAAAACAAACAACAACAAAAAAAAAAACGTGCATTAAAATGCTTAGTGGGAGTATGATTTTTTGTTAGCTCTTTAATTCTTGGAAAAGTTCTCAGCAATCTTGTAAATCATCTTATTGTGATTTTTCAAACTTTTATCCATATTAGAGAATATTTAATGTAACTAACTCTTTAAATTATATGAAGTTTAATTGGCACAAAAAGAACAATATCAATTTATTTCACTGACATATGTGAGCTGTTAGCTATTGCTGAATATTTGTATATCTTTGTCTTTACTAGATTAACCTAGTAACATAAGATGCTTGTCAATACCTATGCGAGATATTTTATTCCTTCGATATTAATTGATATTACTTTAATTTGGAAGAAAGGGGTCATGTTGCAATACTTTTGATTTTTGGCATAAATCATATAAGTTAATTCCTGTGAAACACTTAACAATAGCCACCATTTACTAAGCCCTTAATTTGTGCAGGCCCAGTGACACTTTAACTGCATTATCTTATTTAAATCTTCACAACAGTACTCTTAGGTAAAGACAATTATCTTTATTTTATAGCAATGTTCACTGAACACATTTTTACCAAGTTTGCACTGTCTTTGGTGATTGGGATAGATGAAAAGGATTCCTGCTCTATGGAGCTAAAAGTCTAACAATAATCAATAAGCATAATAAATAACTTATAAAAAATGTTACAAGGTGATAAAAAAGTAGAGCCAGATAAAGAGATCAGGAGTGTGAAAGTAGGTGTGCTGCAATTACAGGCTGTGGTCAGGCTAGGTCCAGTGGAGAAGATGACAGGTAAGCCAAAAATGATGGCGGTAAGGAATTTAGCCTTGAATTTCTGAAGAAATAATGTTCCAAACAAAGAGAACATATAGTGAAAAGGTCCTAGGGCCAGAGAACTTACCTGTCACCTTCAAAGAATACCAAGTTTATGCAGGAAAGTGAGAAAAGACTGAGCGAGTAGGGGAAGTGAAGTCAAAGAAGTAACATAAGCCAATATCCCTGGGCTTTTATGAGAATTTTACTTTAAGTAAAGTCAGAAACCTTTGTAGGGATTTGAAAAGTAAAGTAGATATGATCTGACTTCCACTTTCTTTTTTTTAATTATAGATCATAGCTGTGTACATTAATGTGATCATGGGGCACCATACACTTGGTTCATAGATCGTTTGACACATTTTCATCACACTGGTTAACATAGCCTTCCTGGCATTTTCTTAGTTATTGTGCTAAGACATTTACATTCCACATTCCTTCCACTTTCAAAAGACACCTGTAGCTGCTGTATCAAGAGCAGATTGTAAAGGACAGTGACAGAGGCATGGAGTCAGTTT
>CAUYPK010103618.1:0-17311 GCA_963574355.1 Loris lydekkerianus
GGAAGTAGCTCGATGGATCTACTTCTAGTCAGGCTTGGGAAGTTGCACTAGGCCTCAGGCACATGGCAGGGCCCAACAATTCCCTCTTTTGTTTTTTGTATGGTGGAAAAACATAGCCCCTGTCTTAGGTTGCCTGCTCTTGCTGTTTCAGTCTTACCCGTCATGGGGATACAAACATCAATGGTTTGGTCCCTGTCTTAGGTTGACTGAACACAGAGTGATCTTGTTAAGTTCAATTTTATTTTAACTAATTGTACATTGATTTAACCATATATAAATTAGTCAGTGTAACTTTTATTAATATATAGGCTATCTTGTATGGTGCCTGTGATAAAATTACTTTAAGTTATAAAATTAGCAGTATTTAAATACTGAATCATTTATAAATAAGTATGATTTTACCATGTCTCTATCTTTTTTTTTTTTGCAGTTTTTGGCCAGGGCTGGGTTTGAACCTGCCACTCCCGCATATGGGGCCTGGGCCCTACTCCTTTGAGCCACAGGCGCTGCTCCATGACTCTATCTTTGATGGTTGCTTTTATTTATTTTCAAGACTAGGTCTATAGAAATTGAAATGATTTTGCTTATAATATAGTTGATTTTTTTTCTTTGACAAAGATTACCGTATATACTCGAGTATAAGACGAGTTTTTCCAGCACAAATTTTGTGCTGGAAAAAAAAACTCGGCTTATACCCGAGAATATCCAGTAATCCCATGAAATTAGTCTGAACTGCTAGCAGGTTGGTTCGTATGCTTCGGTAATTCATTCATTTTTTTGAATGTTCTACATGTTTTTATTGAATATCTAAATTTTTGTCAATAACTGTTATATAATAACTGTATTGGGATAAAATATGATGCTTAGTCCAGATCCTTTCTGATCAAAATTTCTGAACAAATAACAAAGAAAATAAAAAACCAAACTAATGTACATACCTTTAAATAATTTTTGTTTTTACTCCAACAAATTGAAATCCTAGGTGGAATAGTCTTTTGAGAACTTTGAATCACAACTAATGAAAGGAACTTACAGTATATCAACTTCATAATTTCTTTAAATTTCTTTTGTTTTAGCCAATATTTGAACGTGCTGGTTTATTCTCTATGGTGTAATGCTTTCACCAATTTTATGTTAAAAGTAGGGTGAAGGGAGGGTTGAGTGGGGAAAAAGGGGGTAAGAGAAAGTAATAATGCTTTGCAGTCCACATCTCCTTATTACTGCATACATGGAGATACGGCATTACTGACATTCAGTGTTCAGTTGAGATAGTTAGAAAGCTTCATGTTCCCTCTCAAAACCCTGTAGCAGATGTCAGCCTTTTGTTAAAAGCTGAAATTGAAGATGGTTAAAAAGAATAGGAATAAAATCATTGATTACACATTTTGATAGAAGTAAAAATAAAAATAATTTTCTGAAATTTTCTAAAAATATTTGAAGGCTGATGTCTATTTCCCATTTATTATATTTATGATTAGTAAATATTTCAAAGGTTAGATGAAAAACTACCAATTCCATAAAGAGCATAGATATCCCAGAGTGGTAGTGTAGGATAGTAGCCTGTGAACAAAAATGAAAAAGTAATCTATATGAAGGAATGTAGAATTTTACTTGTTCTTAACTCAAAGTCAGGCATGGTGAAAAGTTTGATTTTTATGATCTCAAAGTATGTTTAGTGAGGTCTCACTTAGACCACCTTGCACTTAGTCTATGAGTATTGACATGAGTCCTAGGTGATTTTTCTGTCATGTAATCTCTGAAGCTTGATTTGATGAAATGTTTTCTGCTTAGACTAGCTGACGTGAAACCTTTAAAGTCTTACTCACTTTCTCTCCCTGACTTGGCTATTTACCCCTGTAGGATAATTACATATTTGGTGAGTATTATGTTTTAGTGTTGAAAGGTTTCGCCTTTCGTGCTCTGTAAAGCTGATTTTAAGCTACCCTTTTTGATATTGCTACATTACCATTTTTTCCCTCAAACTTAGCTGCCATTTACCTGAAGAACATGGTGACACAATACTGGCCAGACCGAGAACCTCCACCGGGAGAAGTGATATTTCCATTCAACATTCATGAAAATGATCGGCAGCAAATACGTGATAACATTGTGGAAGGAATAATTCGGTCTCCAGATTTAGTGAGGTACATTATGCTTTATCTATATGATTGCTAGGAAGCATGAAATATTTGGGGTGGGTGCTGTTGGATGTAATCATCAGCTTCAATTTTGTTTTGTAATGGCCCAGCACACTCCTCATGTACAACTTGGCTAAGTTTGTGTTTTGGAAGAGATGAAATTAAAGTTTTATATTCTAATAGAACAAAGAGGTAACATAATAGACAGTCAAATAATATTATTTTACTTGTCTTTGCATTTGTCATTCCTTGCCTCAGAATATTTTAGAAAAGGTTTAGTTGCAGTAAGTTGCCACAAAAGAAGTAAGGTAAAAATTATGTTTAACCAAAGTGATTGTATAAATCCTTGCTATATAAATAGCCTATGTTCTTAATCGCGATCTCTTGACTATTTTTACTACTTGCTTTTATTTTTCTTTGCTACAAGGAAATTGATTCCGGGAATTTTATCCTATGACTTGTCTGAACCCTTTGCCTATATTTTTATTCATTTAAAAAAAATGAATTGAGTATCTTTTTCTTTGGAGAAAACAGGATTTAGTAGATGTAAATTAGAAGAATTCTTTCTAGTTTTTCAAATTCATAGATTGGATGCTGTAGAGCAGTCCTGTCCAATAGAACTTTCTGCAGTAACAGCAACATTCTGTATTCATGCTATCTAGTATTTAGCTGTGTGGCATTTGCGTTTTCAATTCTGTTTAATTTTGATTCATTTAAAGTGTATTTATGGCTCAGCACCTGTAGCTCAAGTGGCTAAGGAGTTGGTGGGTTCCAATCCAGCCTGGGCCTGCCAAACAACAATGACAACTACAACCAAAAAATAGCCGGGTGTTGTGGCAGGTGCCTGTAGTTCCAGCTACTTGGGAGGCTGAGGCAAGAGAATCGCTTAAGCTCAGGAGTTGGAGGTTGCTGTGAGCTGTGACGTCACAGCACTCTACCCAGGGCGAGAGCTTGAGGCTCTGTCTCAAAAAAAAAGTACTTATTTAGCTAGTGGCTGCTCTGTTTAACATCAACAGCTGTATGGTTAAAAAAACAAAAAAAACCCTTAAAATAGGAGACACAAATTTTTTTTAATGAGCTAGTAATTTTGAAAAGGGAGGACAGGTAAATGAAACAAAGATAGGGGAATGCAAATGTTTGATGTCAAGATCAGATACAACTTTAGCTCTGCGTATCTAATACTCATCATGACACAGCAGTAGAAAAAGAAGGAAGTGTGAAGGCAATGGCACCAGGAAGGAGAGTAGATATTGAACTTTGTGCAGTTATTTTGTTAAGAGGAGAAAATAGTTGTACAGAAAGTCACAGTGTTCTCCTTGGCTGTCCAAATGCCAGTCATGGCACCAGTACTCCTACAGTACCAGCATGTACCCATTTTTTTTTTTTTTTTTTGGTCAAAATCTTTATAGTTTTGGATCTCCCTGAATCTTCCAGTGGTTTTACACAGTAATTCATGAAGGATGGCCTTTCATAATCATTCTTTGTTTGGGATAATAAAGCTAATTATTCAGGTTGGGAGGGTCAACCTGAAGATGAAATTTTAAAAAGTGAAAACCTTGGCTCAGCGCTTATAGCTCAAGTGGCTAAGGCTCCAGCCACATACACCAGGGCTGGTGGGTTTGAATCCAGCAAGGGCCTGCCAAATAACAATGACAACTACAACCAAAAAAAAAAAAAAATAAAATAAAAATAGCTGGGCACTGTGGCAAGTGCCCGTAGTCCCAGCTACTTGGGTGGCTGTGCCAAGAGAATCGTTTAAGACCAGGAGGTAGAGTTTGCTGTGAGCTGTGATGCCATGGCACTCTACTCAGGGTGACAGCCTGAGGCTCTGTATCAAAACAAAAACAAAAACCCTTCAGTTTTATTACATGCAAATATGACATACTTGTTCTTCAAAGGAACAGAAGCTGCTATTGGCAGTAGAAGAAATCTTTATTATGAGACAGTTCTTTGTGACTTTGCTTCTTTTATGTCCTTGAGGCTTACTTGTAATCACTCCTAAAGAAATATCATCTTCCTGGTCTCAAAGTTTAAGAATGTTACGGAGGAAATTTTCAAATAGATTTGGTAATGTAAGGAAAAGGCATTATTTTGTTTTGTTTCAGCAGTTTCAGTGGATCTAAGTTATTGCTTGTTCAACTGGACACACTTTTTTCTTTTTCTTTTTTTTTTTAGTTTGAGACAGAGTCCCAATCTGTCACCCTGGGTAGAGTTCCGTGGCGTCATAGCTTGTAGCAACCTCCAACTCAGGCTCAAGTGATCCTCTTGCCTCAGTTTTTCTATTTTTAGTAGAGATGGGGTCTCACTTTTGCTCTTGAACTCTTGAGCTCAAGCAGTCCACCTGCCTTGGCCTCCCTGAGTGCTAGGATTACAGGTGTGAGCCACTGCACTAGCCTCACTTTTTTCTTTCTTTAGACAGAGTCTCTGTTGCCCAGGCTAGCGTGCGGTGGTGTCAGCCTTAGCTCACAGCAACCTCAAACTCCTTGGTTCAAGTGATCCTCCTGCCTCAGGTTCCTGACTATCTAGGACTACAGGTGTCTGCCAAAATAGAGGCATCATGCCCTTTATTTTTAGTAGATATAGGGTCTTACTGTTCAGGCTGGTCTTGAACTCCTGACTTCAAGTGATCCTCCTGACTCAGCCTCCTAGAGTGCCAGGATTATATCTGGTCTGGACACGCTTTTTATTTTTATGTCTTTTTGCATTCTGGAATCCTTATTTTGCCAAATTCACCCTCTAACCATTTGCAAATAACTATGTAAGGACATATTTGTTAATAATATTGATAAATTTGTGGAAAAGACATTTTTTTCCTTATTTTCTTTTTCAATCCCAATTGAAGTTGAGATCCCATCGAGGAAATGATTACTGACCTATGTTATCTTTTATCACTTAACTTTGCGTTCTTTTAAAAGTGGGTTTTTCTTTTTCTGTTGTATCTTTCCTATTGAGTTTTTCATTTATTTCTTTGGGAATAGCTCTTAGCTTTCCTCTTTAAAAATTGCCTAGTAAATACATGTTTCTGTCTTATACTAAATCACAAAAATTACTATCTCGGGCTTCTTTGATGGGTTTAACATACTATCCTGGCTCTTAAGAGATAACGAATGGGTTCAAGGTTTTAGCCCACAAAGAAGCTTTTCACAGTTATGTGAGCCTCTGTTTTTGCTTACTGTTACCATCTTTTAATGCTAGTTTTGTTTATTTGGAATGATACAACATTCCTTCCCTCCTTTAGGGTATAATAACCAAACTATAAAATATAATAAGCTGAGAAATTGTACAGAGCTGAGACAGATTCATAGTCTTTCTTTAAATTAAAAAAAAAACAACTTTCAGAGTCATAGTTTTTTTAAAAACTTAAAATTATTTTTAAATTAAAAAAAAATTTTTTTGAGAAAGTCTCACTATGGCACTCTGGATAGAGTGCTGTGGTGTCATAGCTCACAGCAACCTCAAACTCTTGGGCTTAAGTGATTCTCTTGCCTCAGCCTCCCAAGTAGCTGGGACTACAGGCGCCCACCACAACGTCCAGCTATATTTTTGTTGCAGTTGTCATTGTTGTTTAGCTGGTCCGGGCCAGGTTCCAACCCGCCAGTCTCGGTTGGCACCATAACCACTGTGCTATAGGTGCCAAGCCTTAAATTAATTTTTCAAAAAAGCTGTGTTTAGGATAAGATAGTTTGAAAGGTTTGATTCATTTTAATAAATCACCCATTTTGTTTATTTTTGATAAGTTGAGCCACTGAGGAGGTTTTTTATAGGTCTGCTCTTTTTCCTGCAACCCGCATATATTTACTACTGTTGTTGAAGGAAACTTTAATCTGCTAATGTATAAGATAGCAATATAATATAGGGACATAGGAGCTAGATTTTTATGAAAAATGTTAAGGGTCTTTAAAACATGGTATTGATAACTATTTAGATTTTGGACTTTTCTTTCCTGCTTACAGAGTCCAGTTAACAATGTGTCTCCGTGTCATCATTAAATATGATTTTCCTGGTCATTGGCCAGCAGTGGTCGACAAGATAGACTATTACTTGCAATCACAGAGCAGTACGAGCTTGCTTGGCAGTTTATTATGTCTGTATCAACTGGTGAAGACATATGAGTAAGTTGATTCAACTGGCTGCAGAAACAGCTTTGTGTAACTTAAAATTAAGTTGCATAGAAGGGGTCTTTGGTTCCTACAAATACTGTGTAGAGTTTAAACTATGTAGAGTTTAAAAGAAGGAAGGCTATAGGACTTATGGTTCGAGTAGCAATCCTCCTAGAGACTAGAAAGCAGTACTATTAAATGTGATACCAGTCCAACACCTCCTAAGCAACTTCTATGGAAAAGAAACTATAACATTTTCTATCTCATATCCAAAACAGTAAATATTTTGTTTTACTTAATAACATGCTCCCTAGGAAACAAATGTTAAGGTTCTCCTACATTAGAGTTTCCACGTTTCTTCAGAATCAGGTTGGTTTGGGAAATGTTGGGTTAAGCACATATTTATTTACTGCAGTTATTCAAGGAAACTTTAATCTAATGTATGTTGCTAATTTCTAAAACAGTGATATTATATGCAGCACTTCTCAAACTTACTCTTTTTGGTAAGTTTCCTTAGAAACTCTGAAGTACCTTAACATTTGTTTTCTAGGGAGCATCTTATTAAGTAAAACAAAACATTTATTGTTTTGGATGCAAAATAGAAAATGTTCAAGTTTCTTTGCTAACGGCATTCTTTTCCTTAAAAGCTGCTTGGAAGGTAGAGGACTAATACACACATTGTGTGTCACGATTAACAGCATTGCTTTCTGGTTTTTAGGAGGATTGCTACTTGTATTTATAAAGTCCTGTAGTTTTTCTTCTTTTAAAATGATTAGTTCAACTCTAGTAGTAGAATTTTTAGAGAATATTTTAGATTTTTGACAATTTAAATGACCTAAAGTACCTACATTTGTAAATTATTTCAACCGTTCAATTTAGGGTAACATAAGAAAAAAAATGTTTTTTCTCCATTATTTGTTATATAATCTGGATTACTATTTAAACTAACATGTCGACTTGTATTATATAGGAAGAATTGTATTTTGATGAAAATTACTAGAAACATTCAAGTAGGAAAGCTGCAAAATAGTCTTGGATTCTTTTAAATCTTTCAAGAAAGATTTTAGGTATTCTGTGTAAAATAGAGATGTGTTCTTGTAAACCTCTTTTCAACTTTATTCTAGCAATCCAAACAGAAAATGTAAGCCAATGTTTATATGTTTTTGTTTTGTTAGTTTTATATATTTAAGAAATTTTTTTTTGTTCATTGTTTATAGCTCTTTGGGGAGAGGGGGAAACTATTTTTCTCTTTTTGTTTTTGCTTATGTAGATATAAGAAAGCAGAAGAAAGAGAACCTCTTATAGCAGCAATGCAAATATTTCTGCCTCGTATTCAGCAACAAATCATGCAGCTCCTTCCTGACTCCTCCTATTGTTCTGTATTATTGCAGAAACAGATTCTGAAAATCTTTTACGCACTTGTTCAGGTAGGCGTCTCTTGCAGACAGCAAATTTGGGGAATTGTATTTCTGCCTAGCGCTTGGGAAGTGCCCAGTGTCAGTTACTACTAAAAAATTGTTACCTATTCTTGCATACATTTCTTTATTTATTTTATTTCACAATATTAAGGGGGTACTAAAGTTTTTGTAACATGGATATACTCTGTAATGCTGAAGTCAAGGCTTTCAGTGTGCCCACCACCAGGACAGTGATCATTGTACCCAATAGGTAAGTTTTTATTCGTCACCCTGCTCCAACTCTCTCCCCTTCTCAGCTTCCACTGTTCTTTACAGGTTTTGGTGCCCATATTCACCAATAGCTTAGCTCCCATTTATTGATGAGAACATACGGTGTTTGTTTTCCATTACTCAGATATTTCCCTTATGGTAATGATCTCTAGTTCCATCCAAGTTGCTGAAAATTACATGATTCCATTCCTTTTTAATGGCTGAGTGGTACTTCCTTTCTTTATTCACTCTGTATGTGAATAAAGGTTTGATTTCACATCTTTGAAATTGTGCATTGTGGGCTTGGTGCCCGTAGCTCAGTGGTTAGGGCGCTGGCCACATACACCCAGGCTGATGGGTTCGAACCCAGCCTGGACCAGCTAAACACTGACAGCTGCAACAAAAGAATAGCCGGACGTTGTGGCGGGCGCCTGTAGTCCCATCTACTTGGGAGTCTGAGGCAAGAGATTCTCCTAAGCCCAAGAGTTTGCTATGCGTTGTGACTCCACAGCACTCTACCAAGGGAGACATAGTGAGACTCTGTCTCAAAAAAAAAAAAGAAAAATTGTGCATTGTGCTGTGATAAACATTTGAATGTAGTTGTCTTTTTGATAAAATGATTTCTTTTCCTATGAGTAGGTACTCAATAGTAGAATTACTGGATTAAATGGTAGGTCTACTTATAGCTCTTTGAGGAATCTCTATAATGTTTTCCATAGAGGTTATATTAATTTGCAGTCCCACCCGCAGTGTTTAAATGTACCTTTTTCTCTGCATCCAGTATCTATTAGTGTTCTTCTTATTATTTTTGATGGAAGTTTCACCAGTTGCCCTGCATATGGTGCAGTAGTGTTGTTATAGCTCATAGGAACCTTTAATTCCTAGACTCAAGCAATCCTCATACCTCAGCCTTCTGAATAGTCGGAACTACAGGTACCCATCACAAGACCCAGCTAGTTTTTCTGTTTTTAGTAGAGATGGAGTCTCACTTTTGCTCAGACTGGTCTTGCATTCCTGAGCTCAAGCAATCTACCTACCTCAGCCTTCCAGAGTGGTAGGATTACAGTCGTGAGCCACTAAGCCTGGCCCCATCTATTGTTTTTTGACTTTTTAGTAATGGCCATCCTGATAGGGTAAGAGGTTGTCCCATTGTGGTTTAATTTTCATTTCCCTGATGATTAGTGATACTGAACATTTATTATTTTTATTTTTTAATTTTTTTTTGAGACAGAGTCTCAAACTATGTCACCCTTGGTAGAGTGCTGTGGTGTCATAGCTCACAGCAACCTCAAACGCTGGGTTTAAGTGATTCTCTTGCCTCAGCCTGAGGAGCTAGGACTGCAGGTGCCCGGCCTTTTCTTGTCATGGTTGTCGTTGTTTAGCTGGCCCGGGCTGGGTTCGAACCCACCAAACTCAGTGTATTTGGCTGGCATCGTAACCACTGGGCTATGAGTGCCGAGCCTGAACATTTTTTAATATGTCTGCTGGCCATTTGTATTCTTTAGAAAAAATGCTGTTCATCTTTTGCCCATTTTTTGATGGAATTGTTTGCTTTTTTCTTGCTGTTTTGAGTTCTTTGTAGCTTCTAGAAATTAGTCCTTTGTTGGATGTATAATTTGTATTTTTCTCTATTCTCTGGGTGCCTCATTAGTCTGTAGATTATTTCCTTTGCTGTATAGAAGCTTTATTCTCATTTATTTATTTTTGTTGCTGCTGTATTTGCTTTGGGGTCTTAGTCATAAATTCTTTGCCTAGGCTAATGTACAGAATAGTTTTTCTTACGTTTTCTTATAGAATTTTTATGGTTTCATGACTTACACTTAAGTCTTTAATCCATCTTGAGTTACTTTTTACAGTATACAGTGAGAGGTATGGGTCCTGTTCTTCCACATGTGGCTCTCCCATTTTCTTAGCACCATTTATTGAATAGGGCTTCTTTTCTCCAGTGTGTTTTTCTCTGTTTTTTTACAGATTAGTTAGTTGTAGCGCTATGGTTCTATTTCTGGGTTCTCTATTCTGTTCCTTTGGTCTGTGTCTCTAATTTTATACCAGTACCATGCTGTTTTGGTTACTGTGGCCTTATAGTAAAATTTGAAGTCAGGTGATGTGATGCCTTCAGATTACTTCTTTTTGCTTGAGGTTGCTTTGGCTATTTGGATTCTTTTTTTGGGTTCCAAATGAAGCTTAAGATTATTTTTCTAGAATGTGAAGTAAGATGTTATTTTAATGGGCATATGGGAATTGCATTGAATTTATAAATTGCTTTGGGTGGAATGGACATTTAAACAGTGTTAATTCTGCCAGACTGTGGGCATAAGATAATTTCCATTTGTCTGTGTTATCTGTGAGTTCTTTCGTCAGTGTAGATAGGTCGTCTTATGAGATCTTTCACTTCCCTGGTTAACTATATTCCTAGGTACTTCTTTTTTCCTTTGTAGCCATTGTAAAATGGTATTGAGTCCTTCATTTGACTCTCAGCTGGACTGTTATTAGTGTATAGAAATGTTACTGATTTGTATACATTGATTTGGTAACCTGAGAGTTTGCTGCATTTGTTTATTTGAGGATTCTTTTAGTGGGATCTTTAGGATTTCCCAGATACAGGATCATATCATTGGTAAAGAGGGACAGTTTGGCCTCCTTTTTCCCATTAAGGATTCCTTTTATTTCTTTCTCTTACTTGATTTCTCTGGCTCCAACTTCCAGCATTATGTTGAATAAAAGTGGTGACAGTGGTGACCATGATAATTTGTGATCTTTTTTTTTTCTGTATCACCCTTGTCTGTTCTAGTTCTTAGGGGGAATGCATTCAGATTTTCCCCATTTAGCATGATGTTGGTTGTGGGTTTGTCATAGATAGTTTTTATAATTTTGAGGTATGTCCCTTTCATGCTAGTTTATTGAGGGTTTTCATCATGAAGTATGTTGGATTTTACTGAACTTTATTTTAGTATCTATTGAGATGAGCATATGATTTTTGTTTTTGCTTCTCTTTTTATGTGGTGAATCACATTTACGGATTTGTGTATGTTGAACCATTCTTGCACTCCTGAGATCAAACCCACATGATTGTTGTGAAATTGTCTTTTTTTTTTTTTTTTGAGACAGAGTCTTACTCTATAGCCTTGGATATGGTGCTGTGGTGTCAGAGCTCATAGCAACCTCAAACTCCTGGGCTCAAGCAATCCTCTTATTACCTCAGCCTCCCAAGTAGCTGGGACTATAGGTATCCACCACAAGGCCCAGATAGTTTTTCTATTTTTAGTAGCGCCAGGGTCTCATTCTTGCTCAGGCTGGTCTCAAACTCCTGAGCACAGGGATCCACCTGCTTCAGCCTCGAGGAGTGCTAGGATTGCAGGTATGAGCCACCTCGCCTGCCGTCAGTCATCTTTTTGATACGCTGCTGAATTCAGTTTGCCTACTACTTTGGTAGGCCTCCTTTGGTAAGGACTTTTGCATCAGTGTGCATAAGGGATATTGGTCTTTCTTTTTCTTTTTTTTTTGTTGTGTCCTTTCTTATCTCTGGTATCGAGGTGATACTGGCTTCATAGAAGTAGGAAGAATCCCTCATTCTTGATATTAGGGAATAATTTCTGTAGACTAGATGTCAGTTTTTCTTTGTAGGTCTGGTAGAATTTGTCTGTGAATCAGTTTGGTTTGGGGCTTTTGTTTTTGTTGTGATAATTATTTATTACTGCCTTAATCTCACTGCTAGTTATTGGTTCGTTCAGGATTTCTATTTCTTCCTGATTCAGGCTTGTGTTTCCAGGAATTTATTCATTTTCTCTAGGCTTTCTAGTTTGTGTGCATAGAGGTTTTTGTAGTACTTGCAGATGATATTTTGTATTTCTTTGGTATCAGTTATAATATCTCCTTTTTCTTTCTTTTTTTTTTTTTTGAGACAGAGTCTCACTTTGTCACCCCTGGTAGAGTGATAAGGCATCACACAGCTCACAGCAACTTCAAACTTTTAGGCTTAAGCGATTCTTCTGTCTCAGCCTCCTAAGTAGCTGGGACTAGCCTTTTTGTAGAGACGGGGTCTCACTCTGGCTCAGGCTGGTCTCCAACTCCTGAGCCCAAGGTAGTCCACCTGCCTCGGCCTCCCAGAGTGCTAGGATTACAGGTGTGAACCACCACACCTGGCTAAATTCCTTGGTTGCCGGGTTTGGTACTTGGCTCCTGGTCACTGCATGTGAGAGCATTTCCTTTCCCTGCTCCCTCTTCCATAGGCAAGGGGCAACATGGGGGAAGTTGTAGCAAAGCTGATCCCTGTTTAGACCAGGACCTTGGGACCCAATAGCTCAGAGTGGCATCAGCTACGGCCATCCAGGAACCCAGGCAGCCAGCTTGTCCCTGCTGAGTCCGTTTTCCCATGTAACTTTACCATCTCCAAGCAGTTTCCTGATGAGAATGGAGGCCCATGGTAGTGTTCAGGGGTTCCCTGCAGCTCCAGTGGCAGGGTCTCCTGGAGAGTGTGGGGTCCCGGAGTTCTCTCCTTTGTCCCTTCTCCATTTTTAGGTATCTCCCCTAGGGACTTTATGATCTTGGCCAGTGGGACGCCCTGTCCCCATCTCCTTCACTCTGTCTCCTTTTGCCTCTCTGACAATTTACAATGCTGTTTCCAGGGGGTCCACCTGTCGGTGAACATCTACTTGCACCATGAGAATGGTGTTTGTGGGCTGCTTCTAGTCCGCTATCTTGGGCCTGCTCTTGCATATGTATCTTTTAAAAATCCACATGAGGAACAGGTTTGCAGAAATTAATTGTCTAAGATCATCTCAATGGCAAAACTGAAATTCAGTGCCTGTGTTTTTCATTCTGGGTTTTGAAGTCCCGGGTAAGGAAGAATGGGGTAATTATAGTACTCGTCCCCAAACTTACTTACTTAATCTATCTATTCACAGCATCCTATCTGTAGATTATTTGTAATTATAAGAGAAGAGGAAGGAAAAGGAGTGTCCCTCTTAATATCATATAAATGGTTGTGTTCTTGCATTTGACTCAACATAAAACTAGCAAAGAAGACTTAGTGGCTCATTTTCTTTAAATAATGCCTTTAAAAAATCTGAATGTTATAAATGATACTTAGGAGAATCTAAAAATAAATTAGAAAATGGAAATGGAGTATGTTTGAAATATAAAAATATTTAACATTAAATTCCTGAAAGACTTGGGTAAATTATTTGGGTCTGGTTGGCGGAAGAAAATTGTTGTCAGTCTTAACTGATGAATGAATTAAAGCTCTGTTAAATTTGTTAAGACAAGAGGATGGTTTTATTTGTCAAGACAAGAGGATAGTTTTATTTTGTTAGTGAGCTAAGGTAGTTTGGATCTGTTCTTGGCTTTTTAATCTGACCTATGTACTTTTGTAATGTTTCAGAATATTTCACTTCAGTAAAGATTTATATTTTTATTAAAGCCTCATCTTTTAAACTTGAATAAAGACAAGCTAAGGCAGAATTGTTTCTCAAGTGAGCCTTTTTGTGGGGAAAAAGAAGGGAGAAGGAGGTAAATGTGAAAAGAGAGAAGAAACTAGGATGCCAAGAAATTATATTGCCCCTCTTTTGTGCAGTTACAGGGAAGGAAGATGAACGGTGCCTTTGCTTATTAAAACAGTATTTAGAAATCTTCCTCAGAAGAATCACTTTACTTTCAGGCATACTTTTTATTTAGCTATATGTTTTGCAATTACTAATTATTAGTAACACCTGTCCCTATGATGTAATAGCTCATTTATTTAGACTTCCCTTTCCTCTTTAGAGAAACATAGCTAGAAATTGGGAAGTAATACAAAAGAGGATGATGTAATTTTTCTAAAGCCTCTATTACTACTTCCTATGCAGAGAGCAAAATCTACAAGTTTTTCCTCTGTCTTTACATGCTAAAAACCTAAATGACCAATGAAAAACTTTAACCTTTCTAATCATTTTGGTAATCTGTTATATACTAATATAATAATATGCTCCTTTTGGGAAGTAAAAATGTAGAAGTCTTTAGGATATGGAAAGAGGCAGGAAAATTTGTTTTTAAAAGTACTGATTTTTGTTTAAGTCATTTGTATGGGGCACTTGGATATTCCACATATAACCTTAGCCTACCCTTCAGCCTGCTTTTCCTCTGTTTCCTGTCTCAAGTCCAAATGACTCCCAGTGCTCTTAGGATAAAATGTGAATTTCTTAACTTAGCCTATAAAACCTTTCATTTCTCTACTTTCATCTCTTAACATTCCTGCCTTCGAACTTACACATTCATGTGTTGCTTAATGATGGGATATGTATTGAGAAACGTGGTGTTATGCGATTTCATTCTTCGGTAAACATCATAGAACACAACCCTACTGGTACACCTAGGCTGTGGTGGTTTAGCCCAGGAGTGGGGCACCTTTTCATGGTGGAAAGCTTCCTTAATTTAGCTGTAATCAAATAAGGCCGCATTCAAGAAACTTCAATTAGATATACTTAAAAATGTACGTTATTTTGTAAACTACTATTGTACTTAATAGTTTTTAAAAAAATGAAAACTATTTTAAAGTTAACTAACCTTTTACGTGGGTCTTTACAAAAGTATTGAGATACATGAAAATACAGAAATGTAAATCTGCATGGACAGAAACAAATGAAACCCTCCTTACACCACCTGTAAGCTGAGCCAATAGAAACTTGCGTCAGTGAATCAGAAAGGATGGTGTCGACTGTGTTTCTTGGAAGTGAAATAATGGACCGTAACAGTCTATCTCAAAACTTTTGTAGTGTCTCAGGTAATAACTTTGTTGTGTCTGCTTATTGTTAGAAAGCATTTGAATATTTGGTTGCAGCATGGAAGTCTGCAGTTTCATTTGGATATAAGTCATTTTGTGATCTTAAGGGTGTCTTTTTTTGAGTTAGGTAGGAGAATGCAGGTTCATAGCAATAAGTGGTTGAAAAGCAAGAACGCATTTATTATTTATTTATTGACTGATACACAGTCTCATTTTTGTTGCCCTCAGTGGAGTGCTGTGACATCACAGTTCTTAGCAACCTCCAACTCTTGGGCTTAAGTAGTTCTCTTGCCTCAGCCTCTCAAGTAGCTGGCACTATAGGTGCCCGCCACAATGCCTGGCTTTTTCTTTGTTTTTGGTGAGCTAGGGTGGGTTTTAAACCCACCAGCCCTGGTGTATGTGGCCGGCGCCCTACTCATTGAGCTATGGGCACCGCCCCAGAATGCATTTTCTTAGGCATGTTGCTGAAGGCAACATTTTTCCATATTTCAATTGGATCTTCCTTAGCATCAACCAATGACTTTAGAATGTCACCTACTGAGAGCTCAGTCAACTCCATCTGTAGTTCTTTAGGTGCCTTGGTGATGATATCAAGTAGGTGAGGCTGAAATGCTAATTTGAGTGTGATGTCATAATTCTCAAAGTTAGTGAACCTTTCATTGTATTCTCCAATTAATAGATATATAGCAGCTGCATATTCTTCAGATGATTCTTATTTATCATCCTGCTCATCAATAATGTTTGCTAACTGGGGAAAATATTCATCTGAAATTTTCTTTTGAAGAAGTGTTTTTGGAAAAAATGGCTTCTTTTGAAATGGTTGGATTTTTTTTGGCCATCACATCATATCATATATAGACTTAATTTTACCTTGCAAAGAAATAGGAGCTGTTTTGATTTGACATATCACACAGAAATGCTGCGTTCCTGTAGAAATCATTCAGCAATTCACATGGCTGATTTGTTCTTCATAAATTTGACTGTCTGTTCATGCAGAGATTACACTTTGACTAACACCTGTCCCTATGACAATCAACACACTTTAGAGTGATACAGGAAATCACTTAATACCTCGTCATTCAACTTTAGCATGTTATGTACCTAATGATGCTGTGTTGCATTTGCATAAGTGTAGTTAGCCATACTTGTTGCAAAGTGTCAGTTAAAATAGTAGTTTTAACACAGAGATTTTGCTGATTCTCGATACAGTGAAAAGAAATGAGAGCATCTGGATCTGTTGATACTTTTCTTATCTGTTTCTCTGTCATGGAAGGTGTACCTTCTGTAAATACACTGAGTAAATTTGCCAAATTTGGTCCAACTTCATTACATTTATCTTGAAATTTATTGAAGATATCTATTCTCCATGTTTTATTCACAAGAGTGCCCAAAGTGAGTAACTCTTCATGGCAAAGAAAATCTGCTATGACCCGAATGAAGTACAAAACCTGTGTGAGTTAGTAGGATCAGTTGATTCATCCAAAAGGATTGGATAATATATATTTTTCCTGTGAAATATTGCATGAAATTCTGTTAAGTTGAAGGCTAAATTGATGTTGCTGATTAGTTATGGTTCTCCTATAAGAGGCAGTTGTTAGTACTTTGAAACATGATCAAGGTGTGAGCATCCTACAACTCTGACAATGCTACTGAAGAATAAGTGTCAATTAAATAATCCTCCCAGATTGACCAGCACAATTAGAACATTAATAAGCTATGGTCCTTATTCATGGTCCTTGTGAATGTAACAGTGTTAATGAGCTTTGTGTTTCTTTAATGTTCATATTGTGTAGTATAAAACCAGCAAATCATCTTTATTATTTTTTTTTGTGTGTGATCCTCTTGCCTCGGTTTTTCTATTTTTAGTAGGAATGGGTCTCACTTTTGCTCAGGCTGGTCTTGAACTCCTGAGCTCAAGCAGTCCACCTGCGTTGGCCTCCCAGAGTGCTAGGATTACAGGCGTGAGCCACCATGCCAAGCCTGTTTCATGATCTTTAAATATTTGAATTTAAATAATTTTTTAAAAATTACTAGCTGTAGAGTTATAATTGTAGAAAAGTAAATAAGGGGACAGTGGTTAACTTACTAACCAGACGAGGAATAGGAAACAGACAGAAATTGTCAAAGAGTGAAGAAGAAAGACTTGAAGGTAGGGAGCCTCTGACCATTTTCATTGTGGTGGCAAAAGTTAAGATTTTAAAGAACGTTTCAGTAAAAGGTGTCATTTTTAGTCTATTGAGTCATTAGGTTGGTACAGACGCCTGGCTGTGATAGAGAAGGTGAGGTGCTTAGAGTGGGTGTTGGACAGGCCAGAGGAGAGAGGTCATCTTTACTTTTAGTGTGACTGCCCTGAGAGTGAGCTTACAGTCTTCAGTCCAGACATCCTTAGAGTTCGAGAAGGTCAGGGAGGGGGGCCCAGGGCTCAGCTGAGAGGGATTTGTGGCTTAAAAGTGGGAGTTGGTTTGGAGAAGGATAGAGAAAAAGGGTGTCTTTTAAGTCTAAGATTGTAAAGTGTGTGGTGGAAGGAGGAATAGGGAGGGGAGTAAAGGGATTGGGACGAGGGGAGCCATAGGGACAGTGGTTTCACTGACTTCCCACAGATCTTGGGCTACTCAGAAGGAGCCATTAGGTTTTGGGACCCCCTAGGGT
>CAUYPK010103619.1:0-13223 GCA_963574355.1 Loris lydekkerianus
ATTAATATTTATGCACCCAACCACAACGCACCTCAATTTATAAGAGAAACTCTAACAGACATGAGCAACACCATTTCCTCCACTTCCATTGTAGTTGGAGATTTTAACACCCCTTTAGCAGTCCTGGATAGATCTTCTGAAAAGAAGCTAAGCAAAGAAATTTTAGATTTAATCTCAACCATTCAACATCTGGACGTAACAGACATCTACAGAACATTTCATCCCAACAAAACTGAATACAGATGCTTCTCATTAGCCCATGGAACATACTCCAAAATAGACCACATCCTAGGCCACAAATCTAACCTCAGCAAATTTAAAAAAATAGAAATTATTCCTTGCATCTTCTCAGACCATCATGGAATAAAAGTTGAACTAAATAACAAGAGGAACCTGCATACCCATGCAAAAACATGGAAGCTAAACAACCTTATGCTGAAGGATACATGGGTCATAGATGAGATTAAGAAGGAAATCACCAAATTTTTGGAACAAAACAACAATCATGACATGAATTACCAGAACCTGTGGGATACTGCAAAGGCAGTCCTAAAGGAAAATTTATAGCACTGCAAGTCTTCCTCAAGAAAATGGAAAGAGAGGAAGTTAATATCTTAATGGAACATCTCAAGCAACTGGAGAAAGAAGAGATCCTTCTTGCCATAACCTCCCAGGTAGCTGGGACTATAGGTGCCTTCCACAATGCCTGGCTCTTTTAGAGATGGGGTCTTGGTCCATCTTGAGTAGGATGGCCATAGTATACAGCAGAACTTCTATATGTTGACTGACCAAAGAACTATAATAAACTTTGGTCGATATACAGAGGTGGTCAAAATAAGGAACTAGACTAACTGATGCATACATGTGGTACATGTCCAGTCTATGAAAATTAGGTCAACTTATGGAGGTGGTCTATGTAGGGAGGTGGTCAACCATGGAGATTCTACTGTACTTTGATACTAAAAACTGATGGATATGGTTATAATGATTATGGTGGTGATTATAAATAATATATATTTAGCACAAACTTTAGACTTGTATGTTTCCAAGAGTACAAAAACGTATAAGATGTGAACTGTATTTGCATAAACATAGCATCATCTAAGCTCCTGACACAAGAGAGGTTCCAGCCAGTGTTGGGGATAGTAAGAACATATTTGGTATATGATGAATCAGAGTCTACTGGGAAAACAAAGGGTGCACAGGAAATGAGGTGGCAGACTTGAAACAGCCTATTCAGGGGAAGAAGTTGGAAAACAAATGAGAAAATGAAGCTAAATTTTAGAGACTCAGAGTAGTTAAAAGGAATTGGGCCCTGTTTGAATAAAACACCATCAAAGATTAGGAAGATGTCAATTTAAAACAGATGAATGACAATCTCATAAGACAATAAAACAACAGTCTGTGTAAATTATGGAAACTGCACCTGTACTTTAATAATGCAGCAAGAGATGAAGCAAGTTCTTTTGCCTTGAGCTATAGCTACAGCCAAGTGAGGCCTCATTCCTTGAATGTCATCTGGTGGTGCTGGAGCAAAGTAAATTTAAGATGTGTACCCCTTATCATAAAGAAAATGCCATCCAATAGTCATAAAACTCACTGCATTAAAAACAGTATCACCTACTGTTGTTGGACAAGAAAAGTTCAAGATGTGAAATCCTGGTTAATAAAGGAACCCGATACTCATAAAAATTACTGCATGAAGTAAAGATACTCAATAAATTTTTATTAAATGAATTCTTCAATTTTCATATCAATTCAGAAGTGCTCATGAAAATACAAGGGAAAATTTTAAAAATGCTGATTCTAATTATTCAAAGCTCTAATGAACTAAAACAATGTGCTTTCAAAATATTTTTCCCCATTGCTCCCCTTATAGCAAATATAAGTTCCTAATAAAGTATAACTTTATTAGTTTATTTTCTGTCTCCTACTAGAGTATAAGCACCATGTGGTCAGTGAGTTAATTTATTATCTCGCATGTCTAGAATAGTGCAGGCCAAATGAAGGCACTCTGATAAATATTTGTTGAATGAATAAATGAAAGAACATAAGTTATTAAATATTTTGAAGGAATTTCTAATTAAAAGAAAAATGAAATGGTGATCTTTTCCACAAATTAACTCACATAAGTTGGGATTAATCCCTCTAATTTAAGTTTTATTTAAGAAAAAAAATTGTAATTTTTAAAAATATAATAGTTGTAACATGAGAAAAATATTTTCTAAATAAGTCATCTAGTACATTTTGGAAAACATTTGGGGCAAAATGCCCTGGGAAAAAGCTATGAGATCTGGCCAATAGACTGTTTATTTATCTGTTGGAAATTTGATTAAAGCACTAAAATTTTTGATATTGCTTTCGATTAGAAAAAATAATCACAGCAGGGCGGTGCCTGTGGCTCAAGGAGTAGGGCACTGGCCCCATGTACTGGAGGTGGTGGGTTCAGACCCGGCCCCAGACCAAAACTGCAAAAAATAAAATAAATAAATAATTAATTAATCACAGCAACGTATGCTAATATTTTAAACAAGAAAGAGGAGCATAAATTCTACTTGATCTTAGGTTAGGTAATTGTATTAACTATGGTCAGGAGGAGGTTTGGGACAGGATATGAAGGGTATTCTAGTTGGAACATTCATTTTATTTGCCTTTGATGCTGACCAGATATTTCATGGAATCTGGCATGAAAGGAGAACATTTTACCCTCATTTTCCCTGAGGAGCAGTATAATATTAGCCCTGCAAATATTTGAGACATGAGGTGTAACACAGTAAGGGGTTGGTGGTTTTACTGCATCCAGCATCAGACTTGGGATCATGTAATGAACACATCACTGTCTCTCTCCTAGCTAAATGTTGAAATTGAAATCCAGATTTGAATCCTTTGGAGAGTGGATAGAGACTTTTTTGGTTGCTGCATGGCATTAAACTTCATACCAAGCTAACGTGAATTACAAAATTCTTCCCACTCTGCGGCAAAGGTGGCTCTCCTTTCTATCATTAGCACATGTGGAATAGAAATCTATAGCTGTAAATAGGGAGGCACTGCAGAAGTTACGTGAAAATTAGCCTGTGTTATAGTTATAAATATGTATTCTAAAAAGTATCATTAAACTCAGGGCAGTTCAATGGAAATTGTTCTTTTATAATTCAGGGACAAACAATAAAATCCAGAGAAGGAATTTTTTTTTACCCCAAAGCCCAAGAATTATTCAATAGCAGAACAAATGAATAGATTGAGGCCTCTTGACTCCCAGTTCTTTTATTCTTTGTAACACAGGTGCTTCTTGGCTTACAATGTGCACACGTCCAATTAGCCCACTGTAAGTTGAATATATCATGTTAAAAATGTATTTAATACAACTAGCCTACCAATCATCACAGCTTAGACTAAACCTACCCTAAACATGCTCAGAACATTTACATTAGACTAGAGTGGACCAGAATTACTGTATATACTTGAGTATAAGCCGAGTTTTTTCCGGCACAAAATTTGTGCCGAAAAACACAAACTCAGCACAAATTTTGTACCACAAACACTCGGCTTATACTTGAGTATATACGGTATCCAACACAAAGCCTGTTTTATACACCATCGTCCTAATGAAAGTTTGAGACAGACGATGTTGTGGTCCATTATTTCACTTCCAGGAAGCACATTCAACAGTGTTCTTTTACCAGGCAAGTTTCCACTTGTTCAGCTTCTCCACCTTGCTGGGAGGGGGTTATTTGTTTCTGTCCATATGGATTTTACTTTGGTTGATATTTGTGTATCTCAAAACTTTTGTAAAGTTTATCTATAAAGTGTTGAATATCACATATACTATGTATTGTACACTGGGAAAGCATCAAAATTCAAACCTGTAGTATGTGAAAAATGCATGTTCTGCAGCATTGTGAAGTTGAAAAATTTTTAATTTGAATAACTGTAAGATGCAAATTATTTGCATGTGACACCCACAGAGAATCATCTATATTCTAACTAAATAAAGCCCTCAAATAAGATTTATCTAAATGTAAAACTTTGATGTGAAACAAAACAAAACAAAGAAACATAGAATTATAGGGTGCATAAGCCAATATTTAGAATGTTATAAAACAAATTACGACCTTTAACAATAAGATACCAGGATATGGTCAAAATTATTCATCCATCACCTGTACTGCCATGTTGTTGGGATAACCAGGGCAGGCGCAAAGGAAACAAAATACAACACATAGTTATTTTTCATCAGAGCCCTAAATGTTGTTTTTTGTTTAAAATATGTCTTTAGCTTAGAGAGACTGGTATGCCATTTAATTGATTCTGAGTGTTTGGGCAATTACATTGGGTTCTGAATACACAAGCATTTCCAAGTTACCTACCTGTGTCTCTCTGCCTTTCTTAACTGTACATCTATGAATATTTTTAGAAGATCTTACTTCTTGTATAATCAAAATGGGAGATAAAAGTATTAACATACAAGCTCTTTAGTTTTTTAAATGCTATTTTTCATTTGACATGAAATCCTGAACAATAGGACCAGTGTTCTTATGGTCATCTTATTCACAAGAGTCTGAGGCTCGCAGATTGGGATTTGACGCACATTCCAAGCCTGCTAAATGGCAAAACTCACTCAAGTCAGTGGTTTTTCCACTCTAGTGCTTGCAACATTTATTTGCAGTAATCATTATTATTGTTTTTAAAAGCCTGCCACCTTTTTAAATTAAATTATTACTTTAAAAAATGCTTGCTAACAAGTGGCACTATGACAAAGTATTCTATTATCAAGGATGAATAATTAGAACTAGATTTGAATTATTAAAAAGATAGAGTTAAAATATATAATTTTCTCTTTAAGAAACTTCTAATAAAATTCTTCTTCAATATGACTACAGCTTCCAAAATTTCAATGAATGTTATTAAATAAACATTCTCAAAGATTTCGTGAGCCTGCCAAGTTTTGCAGATAAAAATATAACCCTTTGAAGGCTCTGCCACTTGTCTCTAGCTCCTTTATGTGATGAAATGTTTGTAAGTAAATTATAAGACTGTAATTTCCATTTTACTATTTTCATAATATTGCATTTGAAAGAAATTACTTAATTGAAATGTCGTCAATAGAAGGCAACTGAAAATCTAAAAAGTACAGACAGCCACCTGGATTTAGTTACCATGACAATTATATTTTCAAAGAATCATTTCATTTACTTTCAATAAAAACATTTATTTATGTACTTGTTAATTTTAAATATATTTTAAAGGATATAAATATACTACTTGTATTAAACACAAAATCATGATAAAAGTGTACATCTAGTGTTCTAAACCATTTTAGGATGACTATATTTAACAATAATATATCCAAACATCACTATGTACCTAATAAATATATACAAGTATTATATGTCAATTTAAAATAAATACACACACAAAAGGAATATATAATGCAATGCAAATACTCAAGTTTTTATATAGGTAGATTTAGAATAAATATAACTTCTTTTGAAGGCACAAAGTATCAACTATATAAGAGAGACAGAAAGCATGTGTGTGTCTTTGTGGGGTATGTGTATGATGTGTGTGTTTACAGAGGTGCAGAAATTTATTAAATACCAGAAAGATTAGACTGTCTACCCAGACCACTTTACTGGTCAAGAAATGAGAGCCAGGAGAACTTAAACCAGTGTCTTAACTTAAAATCACATAGTTTGTTGGTAGCAGAACAAACCCAGAAGACAGATCTTACTCCCAATTAGGTTTCTTCTCTCACTATTCTGCTCCTTCTTTTTATTTATTTTATTTAAATTTGTTCACAGCTCATTTGTGGAGTGCCGTATGTATGAGAATTCTGTTGGCCTGTTATGCTTGATCTTAAGGAGGTTATAATGTGGGGAAACCTTGACTAAAGGCAGGACAGGTGTACCAGCATTTTTGCTATAGCATGCTCCAAAATCTAGGCCTTCAAGTTTAAAGGCCTGTGGCTTCAAGTTGGGGCCTGTGGCTCCCTTATTGCATAATCTGTAAGACTTTTCTCTTGCGTCCTGACATCCTGACGTATAGTAAGGCTGACTGAACTTGGTTCACTGTAAGAGGGGCTGTCCCTGTAACTGCCTTTGGGTGCTGATGGCCCATAAGATAACGGGATTCTTCTGTCTTTTCAGCCATGGAAATCAGCTGTGATTCTACTTGTATGCTTTGTGTGTCTATTTCTAGTCCTCCCCAGCATTTCTTAGTCTTTCTCACTTTCCTGTCATTATTTTAACAGACCTTTAATTTTTCTAAATGCTTTCATTTTCTTCGAGATATCCGATAGGAGCTGCCCCTGTAATTGTCATTTCTTCAGATCTAGTATTCTTCACTTAGAGAAACTTGTAAATAGTCATCAAAATAATTCAGGTTATATTCTTCAGTAGTATGAAAGATAAGTATTATGTGTCAAATTAATTAGTCCTGCTTGTTCAGTAGGTCAGATTCTCCATATCATTACAGTGATAGGCAGATAGCAGAATCATGTAAATATTTTTACTATTTTCTCTTTTTAGACAGGACAATAAGAAGAATTCTTGCCTTTTCCTTTATTTTTCACTACATAAGTATGAGCTCAGGTTATTTACTTTAAACCTATAATTCAATATTTCCAACTAAGTATTTTGTATGGAAGAATTATAATATTAAGAATATCTGCTGAAATTAAATCTTACCATTTGTGTGATTACAATAAATCTTACCATTTGTGTGATTACAAATATGCTGTCTTATTTTTGCAACAAACAGGGGTTTTTGGTTTTGTTTTTTTTTTTAAGTCTCACTTATTAACCCTTGGTAGAGTGCTGGGGTGTCATAGCTCACAGCAACCTCCAAATCCTTGGGCTTAAGCGATTCTCTTGCCTCAGCTTCCTGAGTAGCTGGGATTACAGGCACCCATCATGACACCCGGCTATTTATTTGTTGCAATTTGGCTGGGGCTGGGTTTGAACTCGCCACCTTTGGTATATGGGGCTGGTGCCTTACCCACTGAGCCACAGGCGCCGCCCAAACAGGGTATTTTTTCAATTACCCCTCACTTAAGAAAATACAGTAATGAGTAGTTATTTATAATTATATAATCATGAAATATTGTAGCTCAAATAATCATGTTTAACATTATTTCTAGAAAGGATTCATACTTTAAATTGACATACTTTGATCTTTTCCTTATTTTTTTGTCTAATCCTCAATTTTTCTATCAGCTAAATTTTTTTTTCTCTAAGTTCATAAAGCAAGTCACAGTGTTCTGAGATTTTGCAACATCTGTGGCACTAAAATAAAAGTGCATGGAGTTCTTCCTTATGAAAGAGTAAGAGTATGTTCTCTGACCAAAAAAAAAAAATAATAATAAAGAATAGACTAAAGTTAAAGATCAACAATATAAATAAATTTTTGAAACCTCTAAATGTTTAGAAATTAAAAAATATAGACTTTGAAAAGATGTCATAAGAAATATTAAAATATTTTGAACTCAGTGAAAATTAAAAGCCAGCATATCAACATTCATGTGAGGAAATTAAAACAATACTTACAATGGGATTTATAGTTTTAAATGTTTATTTCAAAATAGAAGGATGGTCTCAAATTAATATCCTACACTAACCTTATGAAACTAGAATACAGAAAAGTAAACATTCGAAACAAATAAAAGAAAGGATTTTCAGATCAAGATGGAAATAAATAAAACCAAGTTAGTTCTTTAAGAAGACCAAAAATATTGACAAACCCTGACATAGATTTACCACAAACATGAGGGAAACCAATCTTACTAAGCATGTGAATAAAAGATGTGACATTACTTGAACCCTACTTTTAAGGGTATGAACAACTTTATTATAAAAACGTACATAATGAGGAAAAATGGAGAAAGGCATAGAAAGACCTAAATTACCAAGATAGGGTCAAGAAGTATAAGATGTATGAATAAAAGTATAGAATTTACAATTGATTATCTTTTCTAAAACAAAAGCCCTAGATAAGATTGTTCCATTCATGAATTATATAATATTCTACTCATTTACAGAAAAAATAGCATCGATCTTTCCTATTAATCCCGGAAAGGATGATCACAACTTATTTTCTTAGGCTAGTATAAGCGTAATTTCCAAACCAGAAAAAGGCATCACCAAGAAAACATAGCCAAATAAACAGATAAATAAACAAGAACAACGAAAACCACAGGCTGATATCCTTCATGAACAAAAAGGCCAATAAGTCTTTCATTAAATTTTAGCAATTCAAATTCACAAAGTAGAAAAAGTATATACACCACGACCATGTGGGATTAATTCCACAAATTCAAGATTTGTCATCCAAAAATCAAATAATGCAATATAGCATCTTACTAGAATAAAGTACAATAACCATGATTACCTCTACTATGATTATCTACTGAAAATAAAACATTTGAAAAGCATCTAGTACTGAGTCATGATAAAATCTCTCAATAAACTAGAAATAAAAGGGAATATGTTCAGACTTATAAACAGTCTCTAGCTTACAGCTAGAGTATCATAATTATTGGTGAAAGACATCATGTCTTTCCATTAAAATTTGGAATGAGGCAGAATGTTAGCTCTAACCACTTCTGTTCAACATTGTACTGGAGAACATTTCCTTCCTAGCCAGTGCATTAGGAAGGAAAAAAGCAATTAATGGCATCTAAATGGAAAGAAAAATACAAAATTCCTTTACTTCCCAGATGACATGATTCTTTATACAGAAAATACAAAAGAATTCCACAATAAAATTACTAGAGCTAATAAACAAATTTACCAGTGTTACAGAATGCAAAATCAATATAAAGAATCAATTGCTGGCAGCACCCATAGCTCAGTGGTTATGGTGCTGGTCACATACACGGAGGCAGACTGTTCGAACCCGGCCTGGGCCAGCTAAACAACAATGACAACTGCAACAAAGAAGATAGCTGTGTGTTTGGTGGGTGCTTGTAGTCCCAGCTACTTGGGAGGTGGAGGCAAGAGAAGGACTTAATAACAATAGTGTTAGGTTGCTTTGCGCTGTAACGCCACCACAACCTAATAAAGGTGAAAGATTGAGACAATTTATCAAAAATAAAAAAAAAAAAAAAAAAAAAGAAGAATCAATTTGCATTCCTTTATCATAGCAGGAAACAATCTGAAAATAAAATTAAGAAATCAATGTTATACATACTGTTAAAGGTATGAAGATAATTAGGAATAAGAGCCAACAATAAAGAAGTGCAAAATTTGTGCTGAAAAATATGGACGCTGAAACAAAATGTTTTAAATTTACATAAATTGAGAGCTATTTCATGTTTATGAATTATAAGATTCCACATTAAGATGGCAATTATTAAACAATGGATATATTGATTCAATGCAATTCCTATCAAGATTCCAGTAGACATTTTTTTGAATATAGAAATTAATGAGTTAATCTTGAAATTTAAAAGAAAATTCAACAGATTTAAAAATAGCCAAGATAATGTTGTAAAAGGAAAAATTAGAGGAATTACCTGATATCAAAACTTACTAATAAAGTTACAGTAATCAAGAAAGTTTGGTATTTTCATGACAGACATATAAATCAGTGGAATAGAATTGAAAGTCAAAAAATAACTTTTTAGATTTTACAAAATCAAGGTAGCAAAGCAATGAGAAAAGAATAGTATTTTCAACAGTTGATGACAAGAAAATTCAGAGCCTGATTATGATGCAAAAAATAATAATTCAGAATGTACCATGCGGAGCACCTAAATATTAGGTCTAACACTATAAAATTTGTAAAGGAAGGACATCAGAGATGTTTTTCATTGGTGTAGTCAAAGATTCTTAAGTATGATATCAAGAATGCGATCTATAAAAGTGAAAATTTAAAAACTTGACATCACTGCTAACAGAATGAAAAGACAGGGAGAAAATATTTTCAAGTTTCCTATTTTCTAAAGATCTTATATCTAGAAGGTGCCTTAAAAACCCAAAACTCAATATTAAGAAAGCAAACAAAACAATTTTAAAACTAGGCAAGAGATTCTAGCAATATTTTACTTAAAAAGACATATAATTAGATTACAAGTACATGGAAAGGAGCTTAATATCATTCCTTAGGTAAATGCAAAAAAAAGTATTTATCTTTATTCATTCTTTACGTGGTTTTTGTTTCTAGTCCTTATCTTAAACATTGTTATTATTATTAAATTTTAATCTTCTTTAATTTTGTGAAGGCAAAAAGTGGAAACCAAATAAACACATGTACATGTATAGAGAAAATTTAAAAAAAAAAAGGTAAAAACATTAAAAAACGTAGTGCCCTACAAAGAGAGCAAAAATCAAACAACACCAAGTGTTTGCAAAGATGTGGTGAAACTAAACCCCCCATGTATTGCTTGTGGAAACAAAATAGGCAGGATTCTGGGAGACATGTTGGCAGTTTCCTAAAGTGTAAAATATATGCTCATTAGAGAACATAGTAATTCCACCTCCATGCAAAGTCATCATGCAAAGTGAGGCTCTATTTATGCAGATGTTATACAGGAATGTTTATTACAGCATTATTTATATTATCACACACTATATAAATCCAAACACTGCAAACAATTCAAGAGCCTATCAACTGGTGAATGGATAAACAAAATATGTGTATCTGTGCAGTGGAATACTAATCAGCAACAAAAAGAACAAACTCCTGATACACACTGCAGGATGGACGAACTCTCAGTAGCTTAAGCTGAGCGCGAGCATAGGCACTACACGGTATATGATTCCATTCAGATGAAATGTCCAGGAAAGACACGTTTTCTGGAGTCAAAGAGCAGACTGGTGCTGAAAGTGAGGCAGAGTGACTGAAAATAAGGTCTCAAGACTATTGGGGCTGTTGATGAAAATGATCTAAAATTAGATTGTGGTGACGATTGCCCTAATCGGTGCATTCATTAGAAATCATTGAATTTTATGCAAATTTTAAGGTATGTAATTTATAATCCCAAAAAATGAGAGATGAAAGGAATAAGCAAATCTCAAATCTCAGCCTTTCACCAATAAGATGATGTTGTTTGGAGAAAAGTCTCAGGGAAATAGTTTGTGAAAGGAACAAGGAGATTTTAAAGGATAGAGGAAAAATTTTAAGGATAAGCTCTGATTGCATTTATGTATTAAATTGATAGATAATTTTTGGAAACCACTTTTTATTGGAATAATGTACACTGTGGGCTATCTCTTTAGACTAAAAAATACAACAAGCAGTGAAGTTTGGTTTAGTAAAATGAACACCTGTCTTAACTTTTAAAAAGAAAGGAAAGGAACAGGAAAACAAGAGAAAAGCTTTTACCTACTTACAATTATTTGCCTGGTACATTTTCAGTTTTAGAGTCAATATTTGACTATATATATATATATATATATATATATATATATATATATATATATATACACATACATACATACATACAGGGTGTCTAAGTTATCTATAAATTGCACATGAACTTTATGGACACCCTGGATATAGATATAGGTAAGTAGGTAGGTAGCTAGCTAGCTAGATAGATAGCCAATCTCCTATAGAGGGAAAAAAATTCAACATGGTAGTTTTGAAGTATCATCTTGGATAACACATTATAATGATTCTTGCTAGCACTCTAAGTCACCCAATCAAAAACGCAGTCTAATATGTATTTTAGGGAAGTATTTAACTAATATGTTTGAAATAGATCATGATTTCCTCACACTGGTGTGTTCACTCCAGCACCTACGCTATATTTCCGTGTTGGTAACGTTGCTAAGGATTTGACTTCTCACCCATTAATTTCAAACCTACATTTTAAAATGACATATGTAAATGTCATTGTAGGCTTTTTATCTTTCTTCTTTTATAATTGAGAATGGAGAGAGGGATGTCCTCAAAGAGATAAACTATGATCAAACTATATTGATTGAATGTACACAACTCTAGTATGGGTATACATAATTAAGCCCTGTATGATTCACTTACACATTAGTTTTTGAGTGTTGCTAAAATATTGAGACTTTTGGGATGATTAAGTGCAGTAAAATAAACTATGTTACAGAGAACTAGGAAAACAACTCTTTAAAGTAAAAGGGATGAATATGCAGGAATGTGATATGTTTACATGTATTACTTATACACAGTAGATTCTTCGTGAGTCCACCCAACGTGCTGTTACCAACTGGTCAACCTAGGTAGTCAATGTGAGAAAGTAGGTCTCTGCACTGATACATACATGTGGTGCATGTCCAGTCTACGAAAATTAGGTCAACCTAAGGAGGTGATCAATGTAAGGAGGTTCTACCATATATTACTATGTAACATACATATTTTTTTGGAATATATAGCATGAAACAATAATGTTAAACATAGAAAATATAAACCCTAACAATATATACTTTGCTTATATTTTGCTGGGGTTTTTAATCACAAGAAATATTAACACAATGAAGACCTAATCTTTTCCTTTTGCCTATATTCTAAGAGCCAATAGACAATCCAGAGGGAGAAATGTATGTGTGATAGAGACTTGCAGTCCCCAGTGGCCACCATAAACACCATTGATTAACCCCTGTATTAAACATGTTGGGGTTCCAAATGATGACTTGAGTGGATATATGGCAGTCATTTGTCAAAGTTTGGCATAACTTAGTTTTCATTTTGTGACTTTGATTTTAATGGGAAAATTTCTAACATATGAGAAAGTTTCCAAGGTTTTATTGTCATAACCATAATTATTGTTTTTATTTTTTAATGCAGGAAGTATTATCATTATGAAACATAAAGTATGTATTAAACTTAGTTCTGGAGGGGTTTCCACTAGCACTCACTTAAACTGACTGATCATAAAGATAAAAAAGGAAATTTCTAAAAAGTAAGCCATGAAGTGTCCTATAAAGATATTGAAAAAATACATATATGAACAAGAGCACAAATGAATACACTAAATTTCAGAAAAACATGCATATATTGTACACATATTATCTTGAATTTAATTGTCACAAAAACCAAAAGAACAATGTCTGTCCATATTGATGTGTAATGAAAATGAATCATCACTCTTTAAGAAAAACTCTTAGAAGCAAAACCAAACTTTTTTTTTACTTCCTCCCTTGTCTTCCAAAGAGAAATAAATAGAACAAAGCAAAAAAAAAAAAAAAAAAAAAAAAAAAAATTGCAGAAAAAGAAGTTTAAAGGAACAAAAAATGAGTATTAAATAAAATTAA
>CAUYPK010103620.1:0-19369 GCA_963574355.1 Loris lydekkerianus
GCTGGGTTCAAACCCACCACCCTTGGTGTATGTGGCTGGCCCCATAACCACTGTGCTATGGGCGCTGAACCAAGGATATATATTTTAATGAATGTACTAAATAACCTTACAAACCATTTGTGCATATCTCAATTTATGTATTATATAATGGTCTTTCTGAACTATTAGTGATTTCCTTAAAGAAATAAGCTCTGAGATTGCCTTACAAAAATTTAGTTATTCTAAAAAATTATGTGAATATTTAAGAATTTCAGATTAAGTGGGTGGTCCTTAAACACAGGTTCCTGAGCTGGTTCCAGCTAAGTTTGCTTTTACAATATAGTACTAAGTAGTTATTTTGTAAAATAGCTAAGGAATACAGAGGGCAAGAATAAAAAGAAATTGAAATGATTAGGTAGAAGAAAAAATTTATAAAGTGTTCAGATTGTTTAGTTTCTGAAAACTCCTGAGAAATTACTAGAATTTTCATTGTCACGAAGCTTAAATGGAGGCAGGTGATATTTTCCTTTTCTTTAAAAACATTGCTTTTGTTTCTCATAGCAGAAAATCCTGGTTTGTAAGGAAGGTTTTGAAGCAGCCTTTAGAAGAAGATGACAAAATAAAAGGCTTTTCAGTAGCCGGTGGGAAGGCAGGACTTTGTCTGGAGATGGGATTTGGAACACAATAGTCCTCCAAGCAAACCCTCACTTAGTTTTCTAGGTGGAATTTAAATAACCACATTGTTTTCTAAGAACTTCTACTTTGACCACTCTTGTACATAATTACAACTGCATGGATTCTCTTCTAAAGCATTTATTTTCAAGATTCTTGCATTGTGTTGTCCTATATGAGACTTTTCTTCCTTACCAAAATAACCCACACCATAAGTAAGAATTCTGTGTCAAGAAATTTCATTGAATTTTGCGGAGGCCAAACTCCAAAATTTAGATCCTGCTGTATATTAGTGTAGACTATAATTTCAAAAAATAAGTAAGATTTCTTGACAGGGGAAAATAAAAGTTCTCCTAAATTATGTGTAATATTAGCCTTAAAAAATTAGTTACTGTAATACGAAGAATAGAATGACTGTTTCCTTTTTTTTCTTAATAATTTAGAGATATTTAATGGTTAGAAAAGAAAGGTACATCAACCTCCAATACCTAGTTAGATAATATCATGAGACCAAATATTTGAGCCCAAATAGCTGCTAATTTTGATCAAAAGAGGTATCAAAAAATAGTACAAGGTCAGGGTGAGGAGACGGGAGTAGAAAGAAAAAGAGAGCTCTTGTTTTATGGAGAGCTTATTTTGTGTCCTGCTATGCGTGAGTTTTTGTGTCATTTAATTTAATCTTCAAAACAACCCAGTGAAATGTGCACTCTTATTATCCCTAATTTGTAGCTGGAAAAATATATTAATAATGGTTAAATAATTTCCCCAAGTTCACATCTTTACTAAACATAGGAAACAGAATAGTCAATGCTGCAATGATGGGAGGGGTTACACGGTAGGCTTTTATACCCTGCATGACATATTCTTCTTCAGAAGTTTATAGCATCAAAAACTAGATGGATTCTATAAATTTTGGTATTTTATTTTAGACAGTCTCACTATGTCACCCTTGGTAGAGTGGTTGCTTAAGCCCAACCTCAAACTCTTGGGCTTAAGCAATTTTCTTGCCTCAGCCTCCCGAGCAGCTGGGACTACAGGTGCCTAGCTATTTGTTGTTGTTGTTATTGTCATTGTGGTTTGGCAGGCCTGGGCTGGGTTCGAACCCTCCAACTCCAGTGTATGTGGCTGGCATCCTAGCCTCTGAGCTACAGGTAGGAGCCAAGGATGTTTATTTTAAACTGTTGTTTGCAATAGTAATTTTACATGCAGGTTTTTTCATGATACATAAATTGATAGCCCATACAATATATAATTCATGAAACATGAAACATTGTTTTCAAACTATCATTTCACTTTATCTATCTATCTATCTATCTATCTATCCCTCCATCTGTCCATCCAGCCATCATCCATCCATCCATCCATCCATCCATCTATCTGAATGAACATATGCAGAGAAGTTAAATAACTTTCCTGATGTAACAGCAAAGGCTTGGAATTATTATTATTATTATTATTATTTTGAGATAGAGTCTTACTTGGTCACATATGTGACCTAGAGTGCTGTGGTGTCCTAGCTCACAGCAACCTCAAACTTTTGGACTCAAATGATCCTCTTGCCTCAGTTTCCCAAGTAGCTGGGACTATAGGCACCCGCCACCATGCCCAGCAATTTTTTACAGACAGCGTCTTGCTTCAGCTCAGGCTGGTCTCAAACTCATGAGCTCAGGCAATCCACCCACTTCAGCCTCCCAAGTGTTGGGATTACAGGCATAAGCCACCACACCCAGCTACTTTTTTTTCCATCCAAGACTCCCTCTTTGAGAAAAGATTAATCATATAGAGTAAAGATGGGTACTTTGTTTGTTGTTGTTGTCAAGAGACAGATAGTAAACATTTTAGTCTTTGTGGTCTGTATGGGTTGGTAGGTATCTGTTACACTATTCACTTCTGCCATTATCCTGTCAAAGCATCCCTAGACAGTATGTAAATGATGTGTCCAGCTTCTCAGTTGTTTCTTTCATGGATCATGCCTTTGATATTGAATCTAAAAAGTCATTGTCAAACCCAAAGGAATCTAGAGTTTCTATTTTACCTGTAGGTCTATGATTCACTTTGAGCTAATTTTTTGAAGGGTGTAAGATCTGTGTCTAGATTCATTTTTTTTTTTGCATTCCAGACATCCAGTTTTTCCAGAACCATTTGTTGAAAAGACAATCATTTCTTTATTGTATTGCCTTTGCTCCTTTGTCAAAGATCAATTTGCTTTATTTGTATGGGTCTTTTGGGGGCTGTCTTTTTTCATTGATGTTTTTATCTATTCTTTCTCAGTAACACACTGTCTCAATCACTGTGTCTTTATAAGAAGACTTGAAGTCAGATAGAGTCACTCAAGGATGAGTTGCCTATTCTCAGTCTTAGGTCGTCATGTTCCTGCCCCCTCAGCAGCCCTGCCTGAGACCCCTGACTTCTCCTCTCAGGGTGGCCATGAAACTCTGCTTGAGCTTTTCTTCCCCGTGTTGTAGTCTGATAAGTTCTTCCAGGCAGAGAGCTGGAGATACTGCAGCAAACCGCTCCTGTGTTTCTCTCCACCCTGCTGCCTGTGGCCTACCATCTAACAGCAGTTGTTCTGTATACTTTGTCCATTGTTAGACTTGCTTATAAAGGCAGACTATTCAAATATTTGCAATACATTCATGGCTAGAATCCAAAATCTTAGGCTTTCTTGTAAATTCTTCTTTGGAATTTCATCTTGGTCTTTTCAGCTACATTTTCTAAGATCACATTCAAAATGTAAATTTTTATAAAAGGAAAACACAAGGCAAAACATTGCAGAATCAATTCCTGAAATGTTTTGGAACAGCTGGCCTCTTCAACCTTTCTTTCCTTTCTGAGTATCCACATGCTAATTTAATCTGAGTTGTTTCCTCATCATGAAAAAAAGGCAATCCAATATTAGTAAAACTATAATTATGTAAGTATTCTAGCCCCCCCCCCCCCCAAAAAAAAAGATCATTTCAAAATCTGGTAAAAAATCAGTACAAAATCTCTACTAACTGAAAAGTGAAACACCCAAGAAATCTTTACAAGGATATAATGCTTGATCATTTGGCATTTTTATAGATACAGTGTGCTTTTACATGTGTATAGTCCAGTTTTATAATATGTTCATGTACATATAATTTTAGGGACAGACATAGGATGACAGTTAAACCTTTTATCAGTCTTAGTAAAGTTTCTGGAAGGGAGTGAAAATGGATCTAGGTGATAAGGTCAAACTTGTCTTGTATGACATCATGAAATGGCTTGTGTTCATAATTTCTGTCCCTGAGTATTGTTTCTGATATGTGACAAAAGAAGCACCTCCATTACACAGAAAATTATAGGCTAGGGTGAAAGCTATATTTTATATCATTCTTCAAGGAGTCCTGGGTGAAGAACTTGCAGTTTTATCACTAATAAAACACAAAGGAAATTGCAGGACCTACTTGGACTCTATTTCAAACATATTTCTGAAACTATACACTGCTCCCCAAATAATTATGATAAGAATTCAAATTAACATGTTAATATGTGATAAATAAAGCTGTTGTATTGTTCCCATATCAATGTACTTATAATATTTTTATTCAGAGAGAGAGGTTTTCCTGTGAAAAGATAGCCAAGGGGTTTCCCCCAGAAGAAAGCCAGTAGTAAAGTGAAAACCCTATGTTTACTGGCCCCTATAGTTCAAGGCAGTGAGGGTCATTGAACTTCACTTCATTTCCTATCCTGCTCTCTGACTCTACTCTTTAAAGAGCACCTTAGGGACAGAGTCCGTTTTCTTGTGCAAGTGAGGGCCACGCAGAAGGATCAACCAGTTCCGCAAGCTGCAATTCCCCATTTTTCCTTATGCATAAGTATATGTGTGCCCATGATTGTCAGGTACATATTACAATTGTTTTGGAAATAAAATTTCAATTTGTAAATGTAACTAAAACAAAAGGTCTGTTACTGCCACCCAAACAGGAAGTAGATGTTTTTATAAGATGGCAGATTCTAACAATCAGCATTTCCTTCCTATCCATCTGGAATTATGACATGCTTGTGAAGAAATTGCTTTTATCACTAAGGTAACTGACAACTCAATGAGAGAACTGTCAGTGTAAATTTTCAGTATTTACCAGGTTGTAGGAAAATACAAAATAAAATTTCCTCCTATAGAAAGTAGAACACTTAGGTACATATTTCTACTCTGCATCTACTGAATCCTTTCCACTTCCTGGGTGAATCATAAAAACAGCCTCTACTTCTCAAGCCCATTTGTCTCCTTTTAATTTTAGGAGTCCAACTGAACTGGCCTTTCATCTGTTGCTAGATTTTGTTATATTCCACTTTAGAGCCTGCACATTTGTGATTGGCTTTGCTTGAGTTGTGTTTTCCCCTCTTTCTCATCCTTGGGAACTCACCTCAATGTCATTTCTGCAGGAAGTCTTCCTGGCCAACCCTTTGCACTTTTTTAAAAAGTGTGGTTTACAGTTTCTATTTATTCATATTTTTGTGGGATGAATACCTATTTCCTTCTTGTGTTATAGCTCTGGCTAGTTCCCTAGAGGCATATCTAAACATTTAATATGAATACTGCTCAGTTTCTTTAATTTTCATTTTTTGTGAATCTTAATATTTTACCTGTATTATATCATATTACATCACATGAAAATCTATAAAAACAAGTATAGAAATACAAAACCAAAACAACAACAACAACAAAAGAGTTTCAGTCATCATCTTCCCTGGCCAAAGCCTGAGGCAAAAATAAGGTACTGAGATAAAAAGGATAAAAAGAGCTTCTTGAGATTTTTTCAACCTTCCTCTGCTTTTAATATTTTATAGTAACCCATGAGAGTGTGGCCAGTAGATTTCTTCTTTTTTTCTTTTGTGGTTTTAGTGTTTATGTGTATGTGTGTGTATGGTAAAAGCACCTAAAATCTACTCAGTAAATTTCCTTAGTGTAATACATAGTACATTATAATCTATAGTCCTGATGCTGTACATTACATTACTAGACTTTTGCATTCTGCACAACTACAAGTTTATAACTTAGAACTGATACCTCTCCATTTCTCTCTTTCTTTGCCTGGCTTATTTCACTTAGGAGGATGTCCTCCAGATTCACTGTGTTGTCACCAGTGGCACAATCTCCTTTTAATAGCCTGAATAATAACCTTGTGTGGGTGGGTGTGTATCACACTTTTCTTAACCATTCATCCATCAGTGGATACTTAGCTTGGTAGAATTCCATTGTGAAGTCATCTGCTCCTGGGATTTTCTTCATTGTGAGGTTTTTGATAACTACTTCAATACCTTCAATCTGTCCAGAATTTGTATTTCGTCTTCTTCTTCTTCTTCTGTTTTTTTTTTTTTGCAGTTTTTGGCTGGGGCTGGGTCTGAATCCGCCACCTCTGGCATATGGGGCTGGCGCACAACCCCTTTGAGCCACGGGTGCCACCCTGAATTTGTATTTCTTCTTAATTGTGGTAGGTTTTAGGTTTCTAGGAATTTATTCACTTCCTCTAGGTTATCCAATTTGCTGGCATATAATTGTTCATAATAGTCTCTTATATTTCATTTTATTTATAAATTGTCAGTTATAATGTCTCTGTGTTCATTTCTGACTTTCTAGTGTCCCCCCTCCTTAGGTAGTCCAGCTAAGAATTTGCACATTTTTTTTAAAACCTCTTATTTTTATGGATTTTTCTATAGTTTTTCTATTATTGATTTATTTCTGCTCTTATATTTATTATTTCTTTCCTTTTGATAACTTTTGGTTTTTTTTAGTTTCATGAGTATAACTTTAGATTATTAATTTGAAATCTTTTTTATTTATTTTTTTCTTTAGACAGAGTCTTACTATGCTGCCCTTTGTGGAGTGCCATGTTATCTTGTCACAGCTCACAGCAGCCTCAAACTCTAAGGCTTAAGCGATTCTGTTGTCTCAGCCTCCCAAGTAGCTGGGACTTACAGGTGCCCACCACAATGCCCAGCTATTTTTTGTTGCCGTTGTCGTTGTTGTTTAGCTGGCCTGGGCCGCGTTCAAACCTGCCACCCTTAGTGTACGTGGCTGGCACCATAACCACTGTGCTACAGGCACCAAGCCTTAATTTGAGATCTTTATTCTTATTTAATGTTGGCATTCATTGCTATAAACTTCCCTCTTAGAATTCCTTTTTTGGCACCCCCATAGAATTTAGTATATTATGTTTCTATTTTCATTTGTGCAAACATTTAAAAAATTTTTATTTTGTTTTTTTCTTTAACCTATGGACTGCTCCAGAGTGTGTTGTTTATTTTCTGTTGTTTAGTTTCCTCACACTTGTGACTTTTCCTAAATTCCTCCTTGTTACTAATTTCTGATTTTTTACTATTGTGGTCAGAAGAGATACTTGATATGATTTCAATCTTCTTAAATTTGTTAAGACTTCTTTGTGGTGTAATGTATGATTTATCCTGACTAATGTTCCATGTGCACATGCAAAGAATGTATGGATAGAATGTTTGATACAATGTTCTGCATGTGTTTGTTAGGTTTATTTGGTTTGAAGTGTAATTCATGTTTAGTGTGTTCCCCTAGTGATGTTATTGTTGGGATGATCTGTCCATTGTTGAAAATGGGTGTATTGTGGTCTATCTCTCATTTCAGATCACTTAATAATTGTTTTATATATTTAGGTGTTCCCATCTTGGGGCTATATGTAATTTGTATGTACTTTTTATCATTTTTGTAGTTTTATATCATTGAAATAAGTAAAGTTACTCCTTCTGTCTTGTGATTTCCATTTGCATGGAATACCTTTTCCATTCCTTCACCTTTGGTATATGTGTGTCTTCGAAGCTGAAGTGAGTTTCTTTGAAGCACCATATAGTTGAGCCATGTTTCTATTGAGCTACTCTGTGTCTTTAGATTGATGAATTTACTCTATTTACATTTAAAGTAATATTTGATAATTAAGGTCTTACAATGGCCACTTTGTAAATTGTTTTCCACGGTCTTTATTGATCTTTTGTTACTTTTTTCATCTTTTACTGTTTTCCTCTGTGATTTGATGGCTTCTGTATGGTATGCTTTGCTTCCCTTCTCGTTATCTTTTTTGTGTATCCTGTAGATTTTCTGCATGGTGGTTACCATGAGGCTTATGTAAAACATCTTATAATTATATCATTCTATTTTAAGCTGATAACAACTTCAACTGCATACAAAAGTTCTGCACTTGTATTTCCCCACCACACATGTTATGTGTTTGATGTCAACATTTACAACTTTTTATATTGTATACCTCTTATTGTAATTGTAGTTATTTTTCATACTTCTGTTTTTTAATAATTAGTGACCTTTCCTTTCAGTGTGAAGTTCTTTCCTTAACATTTCATATAAAACAAGTCTAGTGATTATGAACTCCCTTGGCTTTATTTTTTATCTAAGAAAATACTTTTTCCCTCTCTAATGGACAGATTTGCCAAAAAATTATTCTTGGTTGTTAGATTTTTTATTTTAAATGAGTATGCCATTTCACTCCTGGACTACAACTTTTCTATTGAGAAATCAGTTGCTAGCCTTACTATGTTTCTCTGATATGTAATATGCATTCTTTCTCTATTTTCAAAATTCTTTGCCTTGGATGTTAAAAATTTTGATTTTAATGTTTCTTGGTAAAATATTTGGTTGAATTCAGTTGATGACCATTGAGCTTCATATACCCAGATATTCACATCTTTAACCAATTTGGAGATGCTTTCAGCTATCATTTCCTTACATAGCATTCTGTGGCTTTCTATCTGTATTCTCCTTCTGAAAATCCTGTATATAATTTTAGCTTTCTTGATTGTTTCACATGGATATTGTAGGCTTTCTTTATTTCTTTTTATTATTTATTTTGTTTCTCCTATAATTGCATGGTTTAAAATAATCTGCCTTTGCATTTCCTGTCCTTTCTTCTACTTGATTTAGTCTGTGGTAGATACTATCTATTACATTTTATTTATTTATTTATTTATTTATTTATTTATTTATTTATTCATTGTATTCTCCAGTTGTCAAATTTCTGGTTTTATTATATGTTTCAAATATAATTTTTGAGCCCTATGTTTTATTCTTGCATTGTTTTCCTGATACTGTTTAATCATTCAGCTGTGTTGTTTTATAGTTCACTGAACTTCCTTAGAACAATTATTTTGAATTCCTTGTCCAGTAACATGTGGAACTCTATCTCTTTCGTGTTAGTTCATAGAAGTTTATTATATTCTTTTGGTAGTCCAATTTTTTCATGATTTTTTGTGATCCTTAGAGCCTTATGAAAGTATATGCATTTGAAAAAGCAGCCATTTCTTTCAGACATTGTGGATTGGTTTTGTGAAGGAAAGTTCTTCACCTGTGGCTCCAAGTTTAGGAGATAGAGAAGACAGGGGTGTTTTTTAAAATCTATTTTAGCAACTGGGGTCCCCAATGTCAGCAACTGTGTTTTCCTTGGTGGCAAGGGCTGGGGGAGTTCTATGGTGGCTGTAAGAGCTATTGATATCCTCAACAGCCTTTCAGAGTCTAGCAGAAAAAGGCTAGGCCAGGGGTGTTTACATTCTTTCTCGTCTGTGGTCTGGCTGTAGGCCTGTGTATGGTGGCAGGGGCCACTTTGGGTCTGTGCATGATGGTGGCAAATACCATGAGCAGAGGCAATAGCTGGGATGAACTATAGGAACACCTGTGTGGTGGGGGCTGGCAATATGTACTTTTAGGCCTGCAGTAAATAGCTCGGGGCTGGTGGCAGGGGTTTAGTGATTTATGTGTGCAGAGGAAATTGGAATCTTAAGCTGGAGATGTGCATGCTCATGTAACCTCAATGGAGATCATCATGAAAAATATGTCAGGCCTTTGGTGGTTAAAACTCCAGGGAGTCCTCTATCCCTGTGCTAGTTGTTGCTTTCATCAGCAGTGAATGCTGCTAAAGTTGTCAGTGAAGTGATACTGGGGTCCATGACAGTGAACAGTGCAGGGTCTTACTTGTGAAAGACAAGGGGGAGGGTAAACAGTGGCTGTTAGGCTATTAAGGTCCTCAGCCCAGATGTCGGCTGTTGTAACATCCTGTGCAGAGCAGGCACCTGTTGGCTGAGTAATTCCATGTGATGATACTGGTAGCCCCTGTACTTATTCTTTGCCCCCAGCTATCTTTAGATGTCTCAGGTATGTAGGTCACCCCAGGTTTGGGGCTGACGGTGCTAGTAGTGGTGAAACTGAATCTCATTATTTAGGCAGTGATCCAAAAAGCTGAGGGATCTGATTGTTTTCCCTGCTCTCCTTTTCCCCGCAGAGAACTGGCAAGTTAGGGAAATTTGTCTCTGTGATGAATCATGCTGTCCTAGGAAATGGAGTGATGCTGGCAAGATAAAACTGCTGTTCCTTACCTTTTCCCGTGGTTATTTGTAGGGTGTTTTTTTCTTCCAGAGTTGTTTTCCTTTGTGAATTTCCTTTGTGCCAAATTGCTGCTCTTTATAGGAGAAAGAAAGGCTGGGATCTCCTACTCAGCCATCTTGCTGATGTCACGCTTGAACAGCTAAATTTCCAATTATTTGCTTATTTCATCACACTGCAAAGAGAGATATCTTAATGGTTCAGTGTTCTATCCATCTTCCCCAATCCATTTCACCTCTAGATATTGTATGTAGTGATTATGGTGAAAGGAACATGTTTGTTTAGTTGTATGTAATTTTACATTTTCCTTTACTTGTATAAGGAACTTCTTTCAAAGGATGGTTTTGCTTTTTAAAATAAGTGAGAACACACATTTTTTTTTTTTTCTTGAGCCAGAGTGTAGTGATGTCATCACAGATCACTGCAATTTCCATGTTCTAGGCTCAAGCAATTCTTCTGAGTAGGGGTACTACAGGTCCCCATCACCACGCCCAGCTAATTTTTTCTATTTTTAATAAAGACAAAGTTTTTCTCTTGCTTAGCCTGGTCTTGAACTCTGCTCTTCCTCCTCAGTTTCTCAGAGTGCTAGGATTACAGGCCTGAGTCATCATACCCAGCCAACATACATATTCTTAATGGTATTACTTATTTAGTAATTTCTTTTCCACTTTGAGGTGCAGTGTTAATTATTGGAATGTTAACCCCTAGTATCATAGAAGAATTATTTTTTTTTGGCCAGTGGAGCACAAGTTATGGTGAATTTTGAGTCATTTTAAAATACTATATTGTGTTGGCTGCTCTTTCCAGAAATTTTTTAGGAGATGCCAAGCCATTCTTCACAACTAATATATATATATTTTTTAAATGTTGTAGCATGTGATAATGGCTTTAATAGAGCTCCTATCCACAAAGCCCTGAAACGCTGATGAAAAGAATGTGGATACATTTTTTAAAAGATAAAAGTGACAAGTCCTTGCCATACACAGGTATCACTAGTTTAGAGATGCGATCACTGCACCATGGTTTTCTTTTCTTTGATATTTATTTTTTTATTCTTCGAATTAATATACTTAATTTTTTAAGAGAGGTTCTAAGTTTACAGAAAAATTGTGCACTAAGTACAGAGGTCACATAGACTCTACACTCCCAACCTTCAATTTTCCTTATTATTAACATCTTGCAGTGGAATGGAAGATTTGTTGCAATTGATAAGCTAATATTGATACATTATTATTGTCTAAAGTCCATAGGTTAGAATAGGGCTTACTAGTTGTGTGGTATCGTTCTTTGTGTTTTAACAAACGTAGTGGCAAACATCTATCGTGAGTATCTACCAGAGATCGAGTAGAGCCTTAAAAATCCCGTGTTCCACCTATTCATTTCTCTTGCCTACCTCCTTAATCCCCAGCAACAACTGACTTTTCGCTGACTTCATAGTTTTGTCTTTTAAAAAATGTCACATGGTTGGAATCATATAGTATGCAGCCGTTTCACCACCAGTCTTTTCATGGCTCAAGTCCATGACTTTTTAGCGCTGAATGATATTCCATTGTATGTATATAGTATAGCTGATTTATTCATTCACCTCCTGAAGGACATCTTGGGTTTTTGAAAAGTTTAGCAATTATGAATAAAGCTTCTATAAACATCCATGTGAAGGTATTTATATTGACTTAATTTTTTACCTCATTTCAGTAAATACCATGGGATATGATTGCTAGATCATATAGTATGTTTAGTTTTGTGAGACACTGGCCTTTTTAAGTGGCTATACTATTTTGTATTTCATCAGTAATAAATCAGAATTCCTGTTGCTCCATATCCTTGCCAGTATTTGGTGCTAGCAAAGTGATAGCATTTAGTGATTTAGACAGTGATTTAGATTTTAATCATCTTAGTAGGTGGGTAGTGATCTCTATCTTATTGTTTTAGTTTGCAGTTCCCTAATGACATATGATGTTGAAAATGTTTTCATAACTGAATTTTCTACAGAGTATTAGTTATTATCAAGAATACCCCTAGTAGGTTTTTTTTTTTTCTAAAGACTTTAATTTTTTAGAGAAGTTTTAGGATCACAGGAAAATTAAGAGAAAAGCAAAGAGATTCCCCATATATCCCCTAGCCACACACAAATACAACTTCCCCTATTATCAACATCCCTTACCAGAGTGGGACATTTGCTACAACGAATGAACCTACAGTTTTAGAGACAGAATCTTCCTCTATCACCCAGGCTACAGTGCAGTGACACCGTTATAGCTCACAGCAGCTTCAAACTCCTGAGTTCAAAAGATTATCCTGTCTCAGCCTCCCAAGTAGCTGGGACTATAAGTGCATGCCTAATGAATTTTTATTATTGAAAATATTTTATTTTATTTTATTTTATCCCAATAGTTTTTGAGAGTGACCAGTATGAGTCCTGAAAGATTCTGTGGAATCAGTGTGACTTCTTGAATAAAACTTCTTAGTCACTTCATATGAAAAATGGTTGTATTTGACAACTATGTTAAATTAATCTGACATAGCTTTATGTCACCAGATTTAGTTTTTAGTATATGCTTTGTATGAAAAATCCAAGGGCTGTAAATAGCTGACTACGATAATATGATGACTGCCTCTCAATGTAATAAAAGGATTTTAATATGAATGACAGCTGTTATAAGTTGGTCATTCACTTGGATAGCTTGTAAATGACTTTTCTGTCTATTTCCCTACTACTGTCCTATTCATGAAAGTTATAAGAACTGGAAATGTATTTCTTTGGACTCAGTGAAGAAAGAGACACATGCTCGGAGAATGGAAGACCAGCATGCTTGATCTGTAGCCTCAGATTCCAGCTAGTTACATCGGCGTCAAAATATTGTTAATGAGATTGTCACTGAAAAACATTCAATTTTAGGATTAAAGTTTAATTTGTATATCTTGCCTCCCTGAGGGAAGGTGTGACACATTTGAGTAAGTTTCTCTGGGAAACAGAATAATTTCATTTCTTAGAGATCTTAAGAGTGAGGTTAAACTAATCTGGTGGAGTTTACATGCTCTCTGACTTGGATTAAATGCACGCCAAGGTCACTTTCTGCCTGGTGATTCTTCAAAAGTAGCTTTTATATTTGAATGTCACTCTTGTGCACTGTATTTAACAGCAGAGTTAATAACTTCTTGATTATCTTAAGGATTATTCAAAAATATTTAAGATAAACAAGAGTAAAAAGGGATTGGAGATCATCTTTCAATCCCATGAAACACCTGATATGGTTTATCCTTCTAGCATAGCAAAAAATGTCTTAAAATATTTCTGGCAGACTACTGTTCTTAAAATAACAACAACAACAACAACAAAAACCAAAATAAAATCCTTTGCCATCCCTTGTCAAAATAAATCAAAGCAGGGTAATCTCCACATGTATTTAAAAAGGGAGCAAAATGATATAAGATCACTTCATATACCATATTACTGCAAATATTGCATTTTTTTCAATGAGAGGAGAAAAATGAATCACATATCAAAGGAGAGAATTGTTCCCCTTTATTACAATCATTTTCTCTTCTATGGAGATAATTAAATATAACTTAAAAGAAGAGTGTGAGTCAAAGAAAGTGATTTCAAAGGCCAGAAGTTAATGTTTTCTTGCAAGATTCATCTGTTAAAGGCATATTATCAGTAAAATGCTAACTTCCATTTTAAATTACTATAACTGCTGAAATGACCTAAAAAACAATAGGAAATGTGAAAACAAACTATTCTCGGTTAGAACCAAGACTATACCCTGATGTATTTTAGTAAATAAAACTTTATTGGAGCAATTATAACTAAGTTCTCCCTCCCACACCATCTATCTTTGTTTTTTTTTTTTTTTTTTTTTTTTTTCTAAAGGATCATTTTATTTCTGTTTAAGGATGTGATGAGGAAGATAGGCTCAGGTAACAAATAGCAATAAAACAAAGTTGATGCAGTAAAAACTGTCAACTAAGTACTTTAAGATACACTTGACAATTTTTTTGAAAATCAAGAAAATACCCATAGAAGAATCATACATATAAATCATGTACAGACACATTTTCAAATTTATCACAAATGATGTTTTTACACCCAACATCTTGAATAAAAACACACACATGCACAAACACATACATACACACACACACACAGAAGAAAATAAGCAAGGAAATTCTTTCTAATAGTTAGCTTCATGAATACAACTGTTCTCTTGTTCCAGTAGCTGTTGGTAGCCAAATAAAACATCACTGTTCCACTAGGAATGGCTAGCTAAACAGAAAGTGCCATGAATCTACTGCTGATGAATATACAGACTTCTCCATGAAGTCCCCTGTGTCAAAAATTGTTATAGAGGCTTTTTTGTTGTTTAGGACAGTCCCAAGACTGGTTGCTCAGTGTTATGTAAATGACAAATGACTAGAAAAAATCTTGGTGTAGGTAAATAAGGAAATCAGTTTCCTAGTGAAAGGCTCCAAACAGATTCAACAGCCACCTGAATGCAGCTTCTTAATATCTAAGAGAGCATGTTTATATTCTTTAGTGAAATTGAATATCATTTATTATTTTTTTTAAGCAGCAACCATAAATTTGCATAGATGGGTCCTTCCAGGGGAGTGGAGGAATCCAGGAATTTGAGCTAGAGCCTTTTTGCTTATTCGTAAGAGGACTAGACTTAATTTTATTTTCACCTACAAATAAATAGTGAATTTTGTGACCAGGTGAAACAACATAGCTGATAGTTTGTATATTTCTCTCCTTCCATTGATAGGTTTTTATATAAATGATTTTTAAAGTACTAATCAAATAGTGCAAAGATTCTTTTGTTTCTTTCTTTCATTTTTCTTTTGGAAAAGTTGTTGTCCGTTCTCCCTTACTTAAGGATTTCAAATGTATGTTTGATTGCAATATATCCAATAATTTTATTTGTCATTTTTAAACAGTAAAACACAGAAAATTATAGTTGTCTATAACCCACTAACTGTACCAAACATGTTAACATAGAATGTACATGTCTTAAATTGTTGGAATTTAAATTAAAAAAAAAGAAAAAGCTTCAACAAAGTTTCCATTATTTTTTATACCCTCATGCCCAGTCCAGGAAAAAAGGTGAAATTAAAAATAAAGACACCTTCCAATGAGAATAGCATTTGACTACGGAAGAATGAATTACCACAAACCTTAAAATAGTACAAACTGTAAGTAGAGGATGGAAAACTTCACATTTTGACTTTCTTCCAGCTTAAAAAATCTAATATGTAGGTGAGGAACAGAACTATTTGGCTTGCAGATTTGTTGTGCAAATCGAAATATAGAAACTTAATTAAGTTTCCCCACATCATATCTTCTAATTAGAACGCAGAAACCTAATTTTCTGGTCCAGATTTTGTATTTGTTGTTTCGATTAAGTAAATTCAAATACAAAGCTGTCTAAATAAGGGAGCTGCCCTATTTCAGAGGCTGTTGAGAGGGAAGGGCCACTAATGTGGTAAGGACTTGATCACTGAGACCGAGAAATGAATCATCGTCTTCTTCAGTCCTTCCCTGAGTAATATTGTTAATGCCACACATTTCTAAGCCACTTCTAAACCACACAAGAAGACTCACTTTATTGTGTTACTGTTGCTTTTTCATGATTCAAACATACATTTTCCATAGTAACTCTTTTTTACCAATGTTATATTCATCTTCCAAAGCTAAAAAGGCACAACTCTGTTGTTGAGAATATTTAAAAGAATGGTCATTGAGAAAAAGGTTTCAGAATGTTTTGAACAATAGTAGCATATTTATAATACATACACACACATGCACACATTTTAGCTTTCTTTGATGACTAACTTGAAGGAGACAATAATCATTTATTTATTCTTTTCTGTATTCAAGGGACATGTAAGGAAATGAAGCCAAAGATGTATTTCCCAGTTGAATTCTACCATTTGACTGGACAAATTAAGTGGCATGAGTTCATTAAGAAAATTATTCAACTCTACAGCGACTGTGGGATTTTTGCTTCTGTGACAGCCTCCACCCTATGCAGCAAGCTGCCACTTCGTCCTTCACACACAATTCTCATTCCAGCCCCTCTGCCTTTGAGTGTGTTTTGCCTCCAAGCTGAGAAGTCTTCAACATGCTTTCTAATTATCCAAATCCTTCATAATCCCCCTACCAAAATTAGGTCACACTTTCTCCACAAAACCTTCCCCAGTTTCTCTGACAGCTATTTACTTCTTTGTTATCTAAATTCCTTTAGGACAGACCGTGCGCCTCATCCTGCTTAGCAGTAGTGGATTCAGTGTCTGGACTCTTTCCGCAAGTGCACAGTGTGACTTAGCTCTCTCCCCTCAGGGGCTATAAAGCCCAAAGACAGAGCCCTGTCCCTTCTTTTTATGTGTTCAGCTTCACATCTCCTCCCACCCCCACCCCCGGCCCTTCCTTCCTTCTGCCTACAGTGCAGATTCTATAATGGTGGCTTAAATATATCTGTGCACTGATGGGCCTTGATTCAGGAGACTGGAGGGCTGATTGGATAGACCGTCTGCAGCAGGTTAAAAAACAAACAAACAAACAAACAAAAAAATCACTTATTCATATCAGAACTTAGAATTTAATATAAATTTCCATTAAAAATTCTAACCTAATCAAGCACTTCCTGTTTTTTTAATCTTCTTTATATTCTCAACTCTTACACTGGTTAATATGTAGCTACTAAATAATTAGTTTGGTGACAAAACAATATATGACTTATGTAACTGTCACAGAGTAAAAGAAACAGAGAGGAATGAAGTCAGTAGATCTTTACTGAAAATCTTCTATGGTCCAGGCACCATGCTGGGTTCTGGAATAGATAAAATAAGAGGATACAATGACCCTTATGAAATTCTTTGGGGACTCGAATTTTTCTAACTCGGTTATTACCATACGATTGTGACGATATCCAGAATCAATATACTTCCATTACCCTTTTCATACACATACATAGATTCAGGATTTATTTGAATTGAAAGAAGTGTTGCCATTTCTTTTAATGTAGTCAAATGCTATGTATTTTTTCACACTCAACCCAAGCTATACGTTCTCTGTAAGATCTCACTCAGTACCACCAATCCTATGGAGTTGGTCCTTCCTGTGATCTCCTTTACACTTATAATTTATACCACTCTTTATCCTTTAATATTTTTTGTTATTGTTGTTTAGCAGAGAAGGCTCTCCATATGTTGCTCAGGCTGGTACAAACTCCTGGCCTCAAGCCATTCTTCAGCCTCAGCCTCCCAAACCACTGGGATTATAGGCATGAGCCATTGTCCTTGTCCTACTTTACCCCTTAATATCAGTCTCTGTGACTATTTGTTTTTTTTCTTTGTTTGTTTCCAAAATAATATCATATTTATTAAAAATTTTGAAGATTTACAAATCTAAAGAGGATCCAGATTAGTTTTCAATAAATTGTGAATATTTATGGATATTATGTAGTTAGAAAAATAGCGATTAAAATAATGTTTGAATCACAGGGAAAGTTTGAAATTAAGAAATGCTCATTTCATGACTTAAGTGTGTATATTGCTTGACCCACAATTTTTTTTTAATTAACCCTAAAGAGATAATGAGATAGGTGTTATAATGATAAAATTATGTAAGATTCTAGTGATTGTATTATAATAAGCAGAAGGAAGAAGAAAACTTGTCTTAAATTTCAGAAAAAGAGGAAAGTAGCATGATTGTGTATAAGCCTGTTATATTCAGTAATCATTTATAACCATGTTATGAAAGCAATACTTATTGCTTTAAAAATCTTTAAAAATATAGCCACTATATAAAATGAACTAAAAACATAAATTTTGATTTTATATACTTGACAATTGAGTATGTGAGCTCATCCTAGAAAAAGTGCTGGATACCTCTATATTGCTGAATATCACTATAATTACCTTCAAATTACGTCCCTTGGGAAGCTATGCACTTCTACCAGTCCTCATCATATTGTACACAAAAACACAAAACAATAATCCACAAACTGATGCATGCCTATAATCCCAGTAGTTTGGGAGGCTGAGGCTGAAGAATGGCTTGAGGCCAGGAGTTTGAGACCACCTTGACCAACATGTAGAGACCCTCGTCTGCTAAATAGCTGTGAGACATTGACATACCAAGGTTATGATGCCCTACTGAGTTGTGCTTTCAACTTAAGCACATGATGGCGAGTTTGTAAACTTCATTGTCAGACTTTGGCAATAGCTCTGATGGTAATTCCAGAAAAAAAGTTCCAAAATTGCTTCAAAGGGTGAACTAGGTGCTGGTTTGGGTGCATAGCTTCCCACGGGGAGTACTTTGAAGGTGACTGTAGTGATATTCAACAATGAGATATGTAGTACTTTTTCTAGGATGAGTACATTAATTGTCAGACTACATATTGAGAATAGTGCCTCAATAAACACAAAGACGCAAGTATCTCTTTGATACACAGATTTCTTTTCCTTTGGATAAATAATCCAGTAGTGGATTTGTGGATAATGTGATTCCTATTTTTAATTTTTAATTTTTTAATATTTATTTATTTATTTTTTAGACAGAGTCTCACTATGTTGCCCTTGGTAGAGTGCCATGGCTTCACAGCTCACAGCAATCTCAAACTCTTGGGCTTAAGTGATTCTCTTGCCTAAGCCTCCCAAGTAGCTGGGACTACAGGAGCTTGCCACAGTGCCTGGCTTTTTTTTTGGTTATAGTTATCATTGTTGTTTGGCATGCCCTGGCTGGGTTCAAACCTGCCAGCTCCAGTGTATGTGGCTGGTGCCTTCATGGCTAAGCTACAGGCACCAAGCACTATTTTTAATTTTTTAAGGAAACTCCACATTGTTTTCCAAAATAGCTGTGCTAAATCACATTTCCATCAACAGCTATGAAAGCTCCCTTTCCCCTGCATTCTTACTAACATAAATTATTTATTTTTATTTATTTATTTTTTTTTGTGGATAATTGGCATTGTAACTGGAACAAAATAATTTACTTTGGTTTTGATTTGCATTCCCTCATGACTGAAGATGTTGAACAATTTTTCATAAGCTTATTGGTCATGGGTATGTCTTCTTTTGATAAATAGTTACTTCTTTTGCTTACTTTTAAATGAGATTATCTGTTCTTTTGCTATTGTCTTGAGTGTCTTATATACTCTGGATGTTAATCCTTTCTTAGATGTAGGATAATATTTAAAAATAAGCATATCCTACATCAAGCACACAAAGTAAATTCAGTGTGAGTTCAAAATGACTTACTTTTCTTCCAGAGGCTTAAGAAATCTGGACCCCCCTGGGTTACTCACAGAGATAGGCTTTTTTGGAGTTTTAAAATTCCTT
>CAUYPK010103625.1:0-14172 GCA_963574355.1 Loris lydekkerianus
AAAAAAAAAATCTTGTTAATGGTCTCCATACATTTTCATACAGTATTCCTATGCAAATACATATGGGTATATCCCCCTCATATATGTGTATGTGTAGGCATGTGTGTACAATACAATATCTTGTCATTGGGTAGTGCCGGGATGGCTACAAGTCTTAGTTATAGTCACGTTATATTCTGAGCACTTGCTCGTGTCATTAAGATTTCCAGAAAGCATCATTGTTATGATTAGTAGTGGTTGTGGAACATGTCACTCCATTAGCAGGCTACCATCTTTTTAACCATTTTGTCAGCTTCTAAAAGAATCATTTTTAGCCAGTGGTGTCTGTAATCTAAACTACTTGGGAGGCTGAGGCAGGAGGATCATTTGAGCCCAGGAGTTCAAGTCCAGCCTGAGAAATACAGTGAGACTCCAATCTCTAAAGTCAATCATCATTTTTTTTTTTTTTAAAGAAAAGAATCATTTATATATATATAAATGATTTATATATATATAAAGAATCATTTTTGTACTGCAACCATGAGACTTGGACTATGAACTTCTCTCTGGACTTTCTGGAAGGGGTAAAGGGTGGAAGCCTGTTCTAATTAGGGAGGGAGCTGAGGCTCAGGAGCCCAGGGGTGGTCATGGACAGGAGGGGACGCATGTTCTGTGTAGCTGGTCTCAGGAGAGTGAGAGATGTTGGTGGGACAAGATGTTCGGGAAAGGTGTGTAGCTGCCCTAAGGGACCTGTGGTGAATTGGAGAAGCCAGAGGGTTCCAGGAACAATGTTCCTCCTGGCCAGTCAGCCCCAGAGGCAAGGAATGTATGTTCTTTTGGCACCTCAGGGGGATGTTCATTGGCCCCTGGCTGGCCTGGCCTCAGTCCATCTCCTTCCAAGATGCCCAACCTCTTTCATTCCCCAGAAATTCCCACATTCCCAGGAGCACACTGTCCCCATTCCTGGTCCTATGGGGTCAGCTGGGTCAGTCTCTTCCTTTAAAACTCTCAGAAAAGAGGGATGGAGGAGGCCATACTATTCCCCATGCTTTTTCCTCTCTTGTGGAGAGTGCCATGGATCCTCAGCCCTTATCTGGAGTAAAGGTCTCAGCTTGGTCTTTGGGATCATGACCCTGGGTTCAGGTCCCATCCTCAGCCCTTGTCTTCAGGGTTACAACCCCTGGGTGAAGGTCCTGTCCTTGTCATTGGGATCAAGACTACTGGGTGATGGTTTTGCCCTCAGCCCTCGTCATCAGAGTCATGATCCTGAGTATAGGTACCATCTTTGTCATAGGGGTCATGACCCAACATGTGGGTCTCGCGGGCAGCCCTTGTCATTGTTTGCTTTGACGACACCCTTTTGGCTGCCTCTGTCTCCTGGAGTCACATTCCCTGAGTCCAGTGGCTGTAATGCCTACTTCTTGCTCCTACACAGAAAGTTTCTCCTCCTACCTCTCAAAGCTCTACTGTCCCTTCCTACTTCAGGGCTCCAAGGCTGTGAGGTTGCCATGGCCCCTCATCCCACCTCCCACATCCAGTGTCACTGTGTATGGGCTTCACGTGCTGATAGTCATCAGTACATGGTTGAAACACTCCTGCGGGCTCTGGTTGATTCTGCTCTAGGCCACAGCAGGTAGAACAGAGGCTGCAGAGGCTGTTGGACACAGTCCTGGTGGCTGGAGCCCTGTGGTGTCACCTCTGTCCAGCTTGTTCACTTGTGGTCCATTTGCTAATGCTGGTCTATGGCCAGAAAAATGGGTGGACAAGATGTGGACCCACAGAGTTTCTGCCCCAGTTGTGAGGCTTTTGAGAGGGTATTGCCTCAGTGTTCAGAAGTGCTAAGTGGCTGCACAAGACAGAAGGAGCGTGGATGGTCCCAGGGACAAACTGGCAGGCCCAGAGAAGCAAGGTCTTTTGGGGGAGTTAATTTCCCCAACACTGAAGTGAAAGTGGACTGGGGAGGAAGGCAGGGCCTGGACCACTGATAGGCCAGTCTACGGGCTAAGCCATAGAGCATGACCAGACATGTTTTAGAGAGGCCCTCTACCAGCTGTTGGGAGATGGAGAGGTGAGAAGCAGGGAGACTGTCTGTGTGAGAGAGGGAGGGCTGGTATGTTGGCAGACAGTGGGTCTGGGCAAAAGGAATGTCTGAGACCTGGGTCTCCTGGGACTGAGGAAGGAGAGTCCAATTCAAATTGGCCAGGCCGTGAGAGGGAGGGCAGAGGAGAGGCCCAGCCTCTAGTATCTCCAGTTGCAGTATCTTGATTCCAAGCTGCTACCCTCATCTTTCAGAAACACTGCCCTTGGGGGAACTTTTGTGGTTCAGATCACTGTCTTGGGTAAAGAATTAGCAGATAAGAAGCTGACAAGGGAGTGGGTTTTCAACAATCCCAGAGAGCCTGAGGGACCCCTTCTTTATAAATGGGGGCTCTGAAGCCCAGATTGGGGAGTTGCAATTAGGCAGTGGACCTGGGAGTAGCCCTCAAGCTTCTGGGTCCCTGGGGCCAGGCAAGAAGTCAGAGCACCATTTTGCTCTTTCTTCTTAGAAAAGCAGCCCAACCCCTCTCCTAAGCCACTCATGTTACACAGGGCGACAGGCTTGTGGAGGGCCCAAAGCCTAATAGATCCCTGGTTCTGGGATAAGGCATTGCAGAGAAGCCTGCTTGGGTGTTCTCTCTCTAGCAGAGGCTGAGCTTCTGTGCTCTCATCTGTTAAAAATATTTCACTATCTCCCACTGTAACCAGTTCCATGAACAAAATGGCCTTTTTGTAGTTCTATGTTTCATGTTTCCAAACTAGTAAGATTTGCTCACCAGTTTTGCAATTTTCTATTTCACTGATCCCCTCTCTTTTGAGTTGTCCTCCTTGCAATAATGAGATAATCACAAAACTTAACATTACTCAATTGTTCAGGTAAGTCAGATAAGTGGCATCCCACCGCAAATCTTCCCCAGGGACCTGCTAAGCAGTCCACCCTCCACCATTCACAGGCACGTAGGACTGAAAGGATGATTGATACTATCCCCTTGTTCATTGTACAACTAAAATCTCTGCCTTGGGAGGGGCTTATCCACCATATTTGATCATGCAATGTATGTGCCAGTATGATTTCTCATTGAACTTGCATGCCCTGCCGTCCACCCCAAATGCTCACTCTGTGCATTTATTATTCATTCCCTTCCAGAAAAAGTCCTAACCTTGTCAGTTGAGAAGGTGAATTTGAGGCCATTCTCCCACCTCCCAGTTGATCTCCTCTGCAATAAACTTCCTTTCTTCCTTGACAGTCCTCATTGTTTCAGTAATTGGCTTTCTGTATAAAGAGCAACTGAGCCTGGAAAAAACCTCCTTTGTGGGTTTGTTAACAATTTGGGGGCTTGTCTGGGATCTGTCACCTGTGGCTTGGTGGCTATGGGGCCAGGAAAGATTTAAAAGCCCCATATCAGCTGCTCAGCTGAGTTTCTGCCAGAGGTTGGTTTTGATTTCTCCTTCTGAATTAGCTGTCACTGTTCCCAAATGCTTCCCTTCTAGCCAGGAAAGAACAGACCTTTGGACTTTGGAATCTGGGTTTGATTGGTGAGTGCTACAGCAGAGGGCTTCTTTTTAAATTTGGGATATTCTGGAGGAATTCCCATTTGAATTTGGGTTGGAAAACCTCAACCTTTGGGGAGCGTAGGGCACTCCCTAGGCTTATTTGCTTATTAGTTGGGACTGCAGTCCATTTGTTTGGTTTCGGGAAATCAGAATTCAACCCCTCAATGTAGCCCTGTTGGGTTGTTGGGTCCTTCAAAACTGGTATGAACACAAGGAATTCTTTGCCTCTACCATTTGGGCTTTTTGTTCTTTAGACCCAGGATATGTTGTTTGCAGTCGGTTTGAGATAAGATTCTTAAAAACTTCTCTTCAGTCTCCATCTGCAGGAATTTATTTGGGAATACACTGTTTTGAGGTTAGTTTTGTTTGATTCGATGTTCCTGAGCTCTTGTTTGCAATTTTCTATGAGAAAATCCAAAGGCCAACTTTTCTATTACAACTGGCCTCCATGTATTATGGCCTGTTTTTGTGCACATGTTTAAACTGATAGGCAAATTCTATCAGAGTTCAAATGGTAAATCTTCCACTATAGAGTTAAAATGTCGAGTTTGTTAAGATCTCTATCTCTGTGTTTTCTTTTCTGCCTGCTTTGAATCTGTATTTGCTACATTGCCAATATTGAGATAAAACTCACTGTCTATGTATCATTGATTTAAAATTACTTGAAGCAGCTAATTCTAGCTATAATGCAAACATCAAATATTCATTTAAAACTGGAAAAAAACAGCAAAAGAGGAATATTAATTTATTTTAGATAGAGTCTCACTATGTTGCCCTCAGTAGAGTGCTGTGGTGTCACAGCTCACAGCAACCTCAAACTCTTAGGCTTATGTGATTCTCTTGCCTCAGCTTCCCAATTAGCTGGGCCTACATTCGCTTGCCACAATGCCCAGCTATTTTTTTGTTGCAGTTGTCATTGTTGTTTTAGTAGGCCTGGGCTGGGTTTGAACCCATCAGCCTTGGTGTATGTGGCTGGTGCTGTAACCACCGTGCTATTTTGTTGCAGTTGTCATCGTTTTAACAGGCCTGGGCTGGGTTTGAACCCGCCAGCCTTGGTGTATGTGGCTGGCGCTGTAACCACTGTGCTATGGGCGCTGAGCCAAAAAAGGAATTTTTAAAACTCAAACTGCCATGGAAATGACTTTACCCACAGCTTTTCATCTGTAGGTTTCATTACGTTGCCTATCAGGGCAATGAAAGTTTAGCCATGTGAAACAGTTCCAGTGTTGTCAGCAACAAGTTGGATCCAACTATCTTTTGGAAGCCAATGATTTTATGTTGTTATCTCATGACTGGAACTTGGAGGTAAAAATTATTACACATTTGTATGTATACGTGTACACATGTTTAGATATATTTATGTGCATATATCTATGTTATATATTATGTCTACATAGTAAGTAATTTATAAACCAAATTGGCTTATAAATTAGGGTCACTATAAATTAATAAGTCTAAATGCTTTTTAAGTTTACATGAATTTTGTAAACTTTGGTAAATAAGCCAGTTTTCTTAAAAAAGTAATTATTAGTAAAATAATTATCTCCAAAATGTCTCCAAAATTGTCAGCATACATTTTTTGCTTGGATTTACCGGTCATTTTTATATCTCGCCTGTGCTAAGATTTCTAACGTGTCAGAATTTAACACAGGGTTATAAAACTATAAACCCTAGCCAAACCCCCCAAATGACCTATGTTTATGTGGTTTTTGGTGAATAAGACTAATTTAATATATATTTTTTAAATTTAACTTTTGTGCTTCAAAGGGCACTATTCTTTTTTTTTTGTTTTCATTGTTGGAGATTCATTGAGGGTACAAGATATGTCACACACTGAGACCCTCCCTCTCTAATTTAATATTTTTGGTCTAATGAGAACAATGGAATCTTCTGAGTTATTGGGAAAAGTACCCATATATTTAAGGTTCTTACTTAAATAAAATTGTGGACATGTCTAAACAAAAATAAATGTCAGTAAATTAAAATAAATAAAACATTTAGTAAATAGGAGAACAAAAACAGAAACTTATGGTCAAAGGTTTATACAAGATATGTTTAGATATTAAATTTGTTTAAACTTAAGTAATTTTGTTAAAGACATAATTACTGTACATCTAATATTCATAGGCTATAAAAATGGTTAATAGGGAAATAACTCAATAACTAGCTTTATCTGGTATCTCAGTTTTCATAAATAATCTAGACAAACTACTAAATATAAATAGAATAAATTTAAAATGAGATTAATACTTGTTGGCGAACTTCTCATGCAATTTAAAATCTGACAATTTTGTTACATTAAATAATAAATATTTAGTAAGCATGTATGTCATTTCCAATTAACAAAACATTATAAAGAAACATGTTTTCTGAAAATTATAAAGTGGTCTTATCTATAAAATACTAATATATGGCAGAAAATTTAATTTTTCTGATTCTAAGGTTCTCACTAAAATTTACAATTATTTTTTAAGAGCATACTTAAATTTTTAAAAAATTTTAATTCATTTTTACTTTTTGAGACAGAGCTGCACTCTGTTCCTCATGCTGGAGTACTATGGCATCACAGCTCACGGCAACCTCAAACTCCTGGGCTCGAGCAATCCTCTTGCCTCAACCTCCCAAGTAGCTGGAACTACAGGCATGCACCACTATGCCCAGCTAATTTTTCTGGTTTTAGTAGAGACAGGTCTCACTCTTGCTCAGGCTGATTTCAAACTCCTGAGCTCAAGCAGTCCACTGGCCTCAGCCTCCCAAAGTGCTAGGTTTACAGGTTTGAGCCACCATGGCCAGACTAAAATTTAAGGTTATAACATTTCAAGTCAATACATGCAATTCTCTATATAAGACATAGCAAAGAATAAAGTGTGTTTTTAATAGAAAAGAGACATAAATGCATTCTTATTAAAAAGAATAATTTTGTCTAATTTGAAGGTTATTTGAAGGTTATTTGTGAAAAAAGGGAAAAAAGAACTAGCAAGTAGGAGAGAGATATGAAAACATGTAAGGTTATAAAGATGTACTTTTTAATAAAGAAAGGGTCTTAAATAGCAAAATTTTGTCCTAAAGTAAACTTGTTATTGCAGAAATGGAAGATTGAGGACAAACAGTAAGTTCAACCATGTAGTATTTGGTGTATATAAGTTATAATAACAAAAAAAGTATGAAGAAATTTTATATGTGATCAAGTTGGCTATAATTAAAAGAGAAAACTTTTTGGTTAGAGCAACAAGTTTCTCCTGAAAGCACTAAATTTTTTTTTTTTTTTGAGATAGTCTCACTCTGTTGTCCCAGGCTAAAGTGCTATGGCATCACAGCTCACAGCAACCTCAAACTCTTAGACCTAAGCAATCCTCTTGCCTCATCCTCCCCCCGTAGGAGAGGCTGCAGGCATCCACGACAACGCCCAGCTAGTTTTTCTATTTTTAGTAGAGATGGGGTCTCATTCTTGCTCAGGCCAGTCAAACTTCTGAGCTCAAAGAAATCCACCTACCTGCCTCGGTCTCCCAGAGTGCCAGGATTACAGGCGTGAGTCACCTTGCCCAGCCCAAAGTATTGATTTACTCTTAATAACATTAGAGTAGTTTTGATTCTAATTCTATAGTTTACTTCTTTTGAAACGTCTCAGATTTATATCACAGAAAAGTCAGCTTTTATGTATCTTGCTGCTTTCGTCTTTTTCTCACCTTGAAAAGGCTGGGAAGATAACTCTTTCAGTGTTTTTGTGGGGTCCTGGAACTTTTCTCCCTCTAGTTCTAAGTTGTCATGGCCTGATGTTAAAATTTTTTGTCTTAAAGATTTAAAAAAGCAATGTTTTCCTCCAGTAGAACTTAATTCTATACTCAGCTTTTCTTGATGTATCTTAGTTGTTCAGTGTGGTCAAAAATCTTTTCATGCTGCTGCTAAAAGTCGTTTGCGCCCCTCTCAAGATCCTCGTCTTTCTTATTCACAGTCCTCCATATTCTATTGTATATTCCTAACAACCCCAGACACTCTTCCTATGTCTAATTAATTCACGTTTGACTTCCTATAAGAAAACAAAACAAAACAAAAAAACAATCACAGTACCAAAGGTTTTATTTTATCCCTTTGGTAATTGGCCTGGGAAACGGAGATAATTCCTAGGCTGTCATTGTTAGGTTTTCGATTGCTTGGAAAAAACTAAATTTTGAAAAGTTTAGGTTTTTACATCCATGTAACTTTCTGTCCTGTCTTTAAAGTCTTTTGTTGCAGTATTATTTTTATGATGACTGGTGATTTTGTTTTAATCAGGTATTTGGAATGTTTTGACATCTTTGACAAATGTCCTTCATGTCAAATCAAAGCTACATTAAATATTGTTAACTAACCCTTCTGCTATTAAGTTACAGGGTCTTCCTGGGTGTAGTGGCTCATGCCTGTAATCCTAGGACTCTGGGAGGTGGAGGTGGGAGGATCATTTGAGCTCAGGAATTCTAGAACAGCCTGAGTAAGAGTGAGACCCTGTATCTATTAAAAATAGAAAAACATTAGCCAGGTGTTGTGGCAGGCACCTATAGTCCCAGCTATTCAGGAGGCTGAGGCAGGAGGATCACTTGAGCCCTGGAGTTTGAGATTGTTATGAGCTAGGCTGATGCCACTGCACTCTAGCATGAGATTCTGCCTAAAAAAAAAAAAAAAAAAGTTACAGGGCTTTGACTTCTAAGTATCTAACACCAAATTCAAGTTAACGAAAGTAATGTTTTTAGACCTGAGAGAAGACAGCAATCAGAATGAACTGCTTCCATGAGGTAAGGAACCAGGCCTGTATTCAGATACATTAACACTCATTTTGTTTTTATCTAAATAAATTTTGTTTTTATCTAAATAAATGTAATTTGTTGATACTTTAAATGTTTAGTTACCTATAAGCTTGCTTTTCCTATCTTTATCAGAACTAGACATGATTTATAAGCTTTTTGTTTAAAACGTCTTTCTTTCCTTTCTCTCTCTCTTTCTTTTTGCAGTTTTTGGTTGGGGATGGGTTTGAACCCGCCACCTCGGGTATAAGGGGCTGGCGCCCTACTCCTTGAGCTACAGGCGCCACCTAGTGATTAATTCTTTAAAGAGACCATAAAAAATGTTTTGATACAAGAATATCTAAAAATCCTTAGGCTCAAATGGTTTTAACAAAGTGCTTATGTTTTGTATAACAAAATTCCTACAAGTCTGCAACTAAAACCAAGATTCCCAATGCTTATACATAAGGTACTTTTGTAACCTTGCCTTTGCTTTTTGCTCTTATGTTGCCTAAAAGGTTGTAGAAGGTTGATGAACACTGTCCACCTCCATTTCCATCTGGCCTAGGATATTTAATTGGCTGTAAGCCTTTAGGCTTTAAGCCCTTTGGCCAAAAGGATCCCACCAAGGTGCCTGGATGGACCCAGGGCTGGTAGCCATACCTCTGGCAACCTGGGACTAAATAAAAGGCCATCAATGCTGCCTCTGGCAAATCTTGATCAAAAGGAAGAAATGTAGGGCGGCACCTGTGGCTCAAGGAGTAGGGTGCTGGCCCCATATACTGGAGGTGGTGGGTTCAAACCCAGCCCTGGCCAAAACAGCAAAAGGAAGAAATGTACCACCTACTCTCTCACTGACTGATCCCTTCTTGGCCAAGGGGACCTCAGAAAAACAAAAACAAGAACAACAACAACAACAAAACAAATGGAGTTCCTGTACACCAAGGAAAGGGGAGTCAGACATCTCATCATACTCACTCTTTTTTGGAGTTTAATGTTTAGCGTTAAAATAGAGATCATAAAACTCGTAAAATGGAGGGCAGTGCCTGTGACTCAGTGAGTAGGGTGCTGGCCCCATATACCAAGGGTAGCGGGTTCAAACCTGGCCCTGGCCAACCTGCAACAAAAAATAGTCGGGTGTTGTGGCGGGCGTCTGTAGTCCCAGCTACTCGGGAGACTGAGGCAAGAGAATCGCTTAAGCCCAAGAGCTGGAAGTTGCTGTGAGCCGTGTGACGCCATGGCACTCTACCGAGGGAGGTAAAGTGAGACTCTGTCTCTACAAAAAAAAAATCAAACAAACAAACAAAAAACCCCTCATAAAATGGAATCTTTGTGAAAATAAGATATCAAATTATAAACTGAACCTAAGCCTATGCCAGATGAGGGTTAAAGTGCTGCTCTAAAATAATAGATAAAAACATTTATTTTAGAGCAGCACTTTAACCCTCGTCTGGCATAGGCTTAGGTTCAGTTTATATTTAGGATGGAGCTGGAACATATTCTCCTTAGCAAAGTATCCCAGGAATGGAAGAAAAAGTATCCAATGTACTCAGCCCTACTATGAAGGTAAACTATAGCTTTCACATGAAGGCTATAACCCGACTATACCACAAGACTATGAGAAAAGGATCAAGGAAGGGGAAGGGAGGGGGGAGGTTTGGGTGGAGGGAGGGTGATGGGTTGGGCCACATCTATGGTGCATATTTTTATCTATAATAAAAAATAAAAAAATAAAAAAATAAAATAAAGAGAAGAGATGAATTCTCACTCTAGCTCAGGCTGATCTCGAACATGTGAGCTCAGGCAATCAACCCGCCTTGGTTTCTCAGAATGCTAAGTGCTCATTCACTTCAAAGATAGCTGTCAATAAAATCTTTCTGAAACCATGTTTGCATGAGCCTTCCCATTAGCTTATATCTAACTTAAACTCCTCTTCACAGACATACTCATATAAGCAGTGTCTCAAATTAACCATTGAAGTGTTCTGTGACATCTTTCATATATTTGAATTTATCCCAACATCCAAATGCTATTGTCTTTCCTTCTGACATTCTTCTGTAGTTAATGATTTCTCTTCTCTCTTTTAATATCCTAACTGTATTTTAAGTTTGATCTCACATGTTACTTTCTCAAGAAACCCTGACTCATTACCTCCAAATATCTCTGACCTCCCCATGTTTTGAACCCCTTCTGTAGAGAGCATTTTATACTTCTCTGATGGTATTTATAAACTACCACAAATAAATTTGAATATTACTCTCTTATATACTTTAGATTGATTAGATAATGTCTTGTTTTTGTGTAAGGTAAAATATATGAAAAGTAAATAAAAGTATCTAAATAAAAAACAGTGTATGAAGATTAATCTTGTATTGATTTAACATATGGAAGGCCATTTAATTTTTTGTTTTATATATCAGCTAAGTTTCATATGTATATGAACTTAGCCCTTATGAATGTATGTATATAAAAGAAAATATTTTGGAATAAATGGCTATTTGTTATTTAGAAATACAATAAATTAATTTTCATTTTAATTTATTACACATGAAATAATTACATTTTTCCTTATTGTTTTGATTATATAACTATACAATTTCCTTTCCAAGAATGTTTTGAAATGCACACTTTAGATTATATTTGTTCAAATATGTAGAATTTTGCATAAAGTAGAAAATAACAAAATTAAAGTTTCTACAGAAAAATTCTGAAAGTATTTTAGAATACTGAGCTTCCCCTTTCTCAATGAATTTTTTTTCTTTTTGAGACAGAGTCTTACTCTGTCACCCTGGGTTGAGTGCAATAGTATCAGAGCTCACAGCAAACTCAAATTTTGGGGCTGTAGAGGTCCTCTTTCCTCAGCCTCCTTGGTAGCTGGGACTACAGGCATCCACCACAATGCCTGGCTGGTGTACCATATAATAGCCATCATATGTCTTGCTTTAATGTTGTGAAAACTTAATGTTGTGTAAGTGGATATTGGAAGTTTGAAATACATTATAAATTGCACATTTCTAGTAATTCAAAATATATCTAAATGACTTAAATGAATTATAATTTTCTTATAGAACAATAAATTTTAAGTATCAGACACCTTCACAGCTCACAACAACCTCAAACTCTTCGGTTCAAGTAATTTTGTTGCCTCAGCCTCCGTAATAGAGTAACTACGACCACAGGCACCGGCCACAATGCCTGGCTATTTTTAAGACGAGGTCTCCTCTGGCTCAGGCTGGTCTTGAACTCATGCGCTCAGGTAATCCACCCACCTTGGCTTGCCAGAGTGCCAGGATTACAGTTGTGAGCCATCTCACCTAGTTATAAATTTTAGTGTTTAGTTCTAAGACATGCCAAGTGTCTTTTATGCAGACTGTATTTACAAAATTACGACATGATCCTAATAAAGCACTTGCAAAAATTTATTAGTTTATACAAAAAGATATTAGGACTACTTTCTTAGTAACTCTTATGTTATCAAAATTATCAACCTGAAGCCATACTACAACAAACTGAATAACAAAGAAATAAAATACAGAGATTTTAATGACTAAAATTACAATGCCACACTAAGTAGAATTCAGACAAGAATCAATCAAAAGTATCACAAATCAATAAACTTGTTTAATTCTTATTTTTAAGTAAATAAAAATTATTCTTTATTCTTCTCCCGAAATACAGAATTTTATTTAGAAATCATTTAAAGTAGAGAAAAACTCTGTCAAGAAAGACCAGGTGGAAAATGGGTTCCCAATAAAATGGAATTTTAGGGCATCAAAAGTCTAAAAGGCCACAAAAGAGGAACAGACCACTGTCATTTGAACAATGGCTAGTTAACTTGTATTCTTTTTGGCATTGTTAAACATGAATCTGGGTTTTCCCCTGAATTTCACACAGAGTATGCACTACACAGTTTTATCAGAAAATATTTGTCTCTACACATATTTTAGGACAAGCTACCACTGAAACAAATCAATACAAATACATCAGAGGCACAATCTCAGGAGTGGGTGACACACATTTTGCAGAATTCTGCTAAACAAAAGGGATTGGATAAGCTATGGGCCAAGAAGATGAGAAAGTTAAGGAAGGAAATATTATAAGGATTAATAATAAATTCAGATACCATACTGTATTTTCTGCAAAAGAAAATTAACATTTAGTAAAACTAATGACTTTCATCTCCAAAGAGATTAGTGCACTGGCAAAGTATTCTGCTAGCAGTGGAGAGCTGTGGACAGCAGATACCAAACACACCCCAGCCTTGCAGATTCCAAGGTAACAACGGCCTTCACTGATCACTCCCTTTGCCAGCTCCAGAAAAATCTTGAAGCATGATCAACTGCCTGCTGCGTTCAACTCTAAGCAGCAAATTTTAAGGAGCCAAACATGGGTCCCCCAGTGGGCAAGAGCAGTAGAGAAGAGAAACATGTTAAATGTAAACCTAAAAGACAGTAAATTGGGACACTACCCCCCTTCAAATCCCAGAGATGTGGGCAAGTACCCAAGAGCAGTTGTTAGATTAAAAAACTGGACACACCTCATTTCCCCCAAAAAACATTATATATAGAAATCTCAGGGATAATTAGAAAAGTCATCAGAGAAATGCTCTAAAAAAATCGAGCTCTTCAACTCCTAACATCTCAGGGCTGAAATGCACCCGCTAGTCATCCAGGCAGCAATGCCTCTGGCTGTTTTAGCAGGGGTGCAATTGCTCAGTGACACCAAATGGCTTTATAGAGCAACTTTTAAACTTTCCTTTTGGGACAAGGCCTATAGGTCTGTGAGGATTCAAGCAGCCCTGTTAAGACTGGTGACAGCAGTTTCCAAAGGTTCGAAGGTCTGGCCCTTCCTTCCCACACACAATGTCAATCAAACACATAAAATATATCATGTTATATTTTATACTTTGAAATATGGAAGAGTATTTTAAATACTCTTAAGGCATTTATTTATTACGATGTTCTCTGCCAAGATTTCACATTAGCTTAAAATTCAATTCAGTCTTTTCATTTCTCTACTGAGGTCACCACCTCAGCATATCACATAACACCTTCTCCAGTGATCAGTGTGACCCGCCTCCACACGGTGAGCCCCCGGCAGCCTCTCTGTTCCCCAGGTGACCCAACTGGATGTTAATACTGTTCTCCTACAAGGTAAAAGCTCATAACTCAAACTTATTGGAAAGGGGGTGAAACTTCTGCAAAATGCACTTTAAGAAGAAGTACTTTTTGCTTATGAAAAGAAACCAGTCAGTCCTCTAAGAATAATAAAAGGGAATATTTTACAGTTAAGCACACGATTTGGAGTGAAGAATTCAGATTTTTATCAGTTAAAATGACTATTTTTCTGAGGAATAATCTCGTTTAAATCAATATTATTTATTCTATTTGGGGGTGTTCTTACATGAAACTCTGAAAGTATTACTTCTAATATCAGATATCAGAAAATTTTTGAGGTGACTCATTAAAACTACTCTCTCAGAGAGCTCTGGGATAATTCGAAAAAACCAATATTCGTCTTATAGGGATCCCCTGAAAATGATGAAGTGGCTTCACAAGGCACAGTCTCTTCTCCATGAGATTATGAAGGGGAATTTTCCAGACATGGCAAGAGATTGAGAACTTCAGATAGCAGACACTTCAGAATTCCAGCATGACTCAACCCGAACAAAACATCTCCCAGACACATGATAATCAATTTCACTAAAGTTAATATGAAGGAGAAAATTCTGAAAGCTGCCAGACGAAAGAAAACCATTACCTACAAGGGGAAGAATGTTAGAATAACTGCAGATCTCTCTGCTGAAACCTTTCAAGCTAGAAGAAGATGGTCATTGACTTTTAAT